>JAKTPI010000004.1:0-296942 GCA_030557545.1 Ogataea salicorniae
TTCTCTACATTACCACCGTCATTCGTTCCTCGAATATATAAATGATGATATAGTTCTATAGTTATTTTGCTTGATTATATATTTTTCCTTATAAAGGAAAGTATGGATCTTTTTCCCTTCTCTTACAACAAGATACAAATATAAATACAATTTATTATTAGATTAAATAACCGCGATTATGTCATCATCTTCAGAAGAATCCTCCAACGCTCAAGTCCCAAAATTATCCCGTCAAATTCAACTAGCTTCGCCACAAAGAAGTATCTAGAAAGCCGCGCGTGTGTCGTCGTTTATCTGGAGGGCAGCCTGTGCGGCTGTAACAATTGGCGCACTGTGTTGTTATTTTCAATCTTTTTTTCTCAGTAGGAAGAGACGCAGAGATGAGTTTGAATCAAGTGAAACATTCATGAATCATTCGAAAGAATAAAGGGGGTATGGTTTAAATTTATTCAAGAGTTTTTGCTTTTTATAAATAGTTTAACAAAGAGACATTTAATTACAAAATTAGTTGTTTCAGAAAAAAAGCTACTGGCTCGATTATTCAACACTAATCGTTAAATTTACATCAATTTGAGCATTATTTGTGGTTTAATCCCTTGAAAGAAACATCATAAAAGTTCCTGACTTGACTGATAATTACCAAATCACATAATTGAGTATCTAAAAGAACCATAAAAGCTAATACCTAACCATTTGGTTCACATATAAGAGGATATAAATCATGGGTAAAGGCTACCTACTCGAAATCAAGACCTCTGAGTCATCGTACCCAGATGTCATCCACCAAGCTGAACCATCCAGACCGGGCCCAACTTCTTTCTCAACATCAGCAAGATCATCACCTTCATCAACAGCACTATTTTCTAACTCCGATGTGGCGACTATTCCTACACTATCACAAAATACATCCACACCGTCTCCATCATCATCAGCATCGTCATCCCGCCCAACGAAATCGTCGTCGTCATCTTCAACAGTGGTTACAGCGTCAACGCTTATGACAGTTACAGAATCTTTTCAAAGATTAACTGACAACAACAGCAGCAGCAGCAATGAAAAATACATCAAGTTCACAGTTAAAGAATCAGACAACACTAGAGAGAAAACGAACAAGACGATTTCGTTTGTTAAATTACTTCTAATTTCCATTGTTTCATACTTTGTTTTGAAACGTTTAAACCCTGTCAATTGGATTGTACAACATTATCCAGCTGTTGAAGGTATGATAACTGAGTACACTTCAAACTTGGCATCTTTTGTCCCTGACGTTGGAGAAGGATACCTGAGATCCGTTGATCCAATTAGACTACTAAATGGTATCTTTTTACTAGTTTCACTTCAATTGATCAACACACTATATGCATCTCTTCTAGATAGTCATATTGAAGAATCGGTTATTATAATTCCAAACTTGGGACTTCAAACCGAATCTGTTGTTACTAAACGCGGTATTTCAAGTTTGATTATTGACCTGATACCAGATTGTTTGATAAACAACGTCAATAGCAACAACTCCGATATCATTAATAATAATCAACATGGTTGGAAAAACGGGTTCAGTTTAATCAATATGGGTAGGACTGTTGTTTGCAGTAGACAATTTATTCCCATTGAGAACATCAAAGATTTGATCATCGTTGAAGGGTTCAAGAATTTCCAAGTTTTGTTTTATTTGTCATTAGTCGTTAATGATCAACAGCAGAATGGTGGAAATAATAGTTGTACAACAAGTGGATCCGATGAGAATTTGAAAATGATTGTGCTGTTCCCGATGTTATTACCAAAGTTGAAACTTTTGGAGACAGTTTGGAGAAGAGGTAAGAAGTACGTTTAGTTACCCCTTTATTTGAACGGTTTCTTATTTACGTAATTATACTTATTTATTTATTTTACTTTTTAGGTCTTGAGTTTAGTGACCGCCTTAATTAATATACAATTTTATCTAATCTTTTATCAAATGTACATTGTAAATTGGTAGATTTGTTGCGGGAATTATAAATTAAATTCAAGTTTTTTTTTGAGTTACAACAGAACCCATAATACAATCCACAGTAGTTTAATAGAAAGTCAACAGTTTTATGTCTATTGAAAGGAATTTGCTAGCTTTGTAGTAAGCTGAACAAATACCTAAAAAGTTCGAAGAGCAATCGCTGCAGATTCTCCTTACTTTACATTTTTAGTTCTATTGGGTATGATTCTATTAGTTGAAACAATTTATACAATAAATAACATATATACAAAAGAGCAAAACTAGTCACATCTTTACACAACTTCTATATTAACATTAAAACCATACTTTTCAACCCAATCGTCCAACAATTTCAAGACTTTCTTGCTTTCAGTTTCTTTCTCTTTGATCATTTTCAAATTAGAGTAGTAAGAATATAGAGGTTGGATCATCTCGGAAGTTGGTTTTATTGGATACTTGAACACCAAATCGTTGTCTCCAAATGTCAACGACAAGTAATCAATTATATCAATCTTTAAACGATCGCTGACATCTTGACAAAAATTGGTATTGGTGGTTTTATCATCAGGTTGTTCGCCATTAGCTTCGTAGGTTTGAATGACCCTAAAAACAAAGTGTATCGCCCAATAGGCTTCTCCAGATTTAGTGAATGCAGAGACTATATTCTCTACTAAGTCTACCGTGAGTAAACATTTAAAATCGTGGAGTAATAGTGATGCTGTGTCTATAACGCCGCCTATATTCTGGTTTGATGAATGGTGATCAAGGAGGATGCTGAAAGTGTGTCTGTTCGGCATTATTTTATTATGTGACATCTGAGTAAGTATGGTGTTTATTAAAGGTGATGATGATGATGATGATGATTTTAAGATTTCGTTGTACAATGCTGATGAAAGACTCAACTGATCTTTATTCTCGTTGATAAAGTTCAATATTATGGACAAGTCATGGGTCGAGTCAGCAGTAGTTATCTTTTTCAATTTGGATACTATCAAGTTTTGACTTTCTAATTCGGTTAACTTAATATTACAGTTAATTACATCATTATAGTAATTTATCAGCCAGTCCTTACTAATTGATTCAGTTTGTGAATTTATTAGATCGTTGAATTTTTCAAAAGCAATTGATGACATATGCAGTGGTTTAGGGCTTGGTAACTTATCATATAGGTTCATTAATTCGTGAGAGAGTTCCAAAGTTGTTGATGAAAGTGTTGTTTTAAAAGCTTCGTATGCTTCGACTTCATCATTTGTCTCAGGTTCTATTCTGTCAATCGACATTCTCTTTGATATAGTTTCTGAAAATGTTGTCAGCTTTGTTAATGCTATAAACCCAGTGTAATGGTTTATGCAACTGTTTCTATCATTAAATGCATTTTCAAGTCGGTCGTCTGGCGATTTACTGTTGTAACTGTGATAAATTTGGGCATAATCAAGGATTAAATCTTGGAAAAGGGTATCTATATCTGGCTTCAATGTTTGTAGTTGTTCTTTATTAATTGAATATTTCAAAAGATTATTTGCGTAAGCCAATCTCTCACGTATGTGTTTATCCAACTGATCATTATCCAGCATTGCAGATTCATTAATTGAATTCCTCCAAGTTTCACTCAATGAGGTGTTTTTTGTGTTGAGCTCAACTCGATCTTCAGTATTCCACTTTTCTTGCGCTTTCTTTGATCGGGTCTCCTCTACTTTTCTAATCCAAGTGTCTAAGATTTCCTGTGTTTTATCGTAAAGTTTAATATCATACTGCTTCATTTCGGCGACGCTGACGTTAAATCGGCTCAAAGTATTGAACTTATATTCACCTTTCGTGGCACCTTTCACCCTTCTTAAATGCTGTAATTTCTTGGTCCAGTTTTTGTCTACTGGCAATCCGTTAAGTATCAATCTATCTTGGTTGGTTGTGTTATATGATGTGGTAGATAACTTGACAGTTCTTGACTGATCTTGATTTGATCGTATGCAGAGCGGTCGAGCATTGTGTATCATAAGTCTGGGTATCAAAGAACCCTTTTGATTGGGTATTCTATTCAGCATGGTATATATGTGCAAGTGAGTGTGGTTAAACCGTGAATCTGCTGTCTATATATTCTTTGCATCAACGTGGAACCAAGATCTTCAAATCTCTTTGTTCAAAAAAAAAGTGAAAAGTCGGCTCAATTTCCATAGAGCTCGAGATAACGTGTAAATTTTCAAGGCGAGCCATCGAATTAGTTGCCGAGCAGTTGGTTCGGATTATTTTGGTTTGTTTGCAGTTGGGGGGACTGCTTTTGATGGTTTATATCTCCTTGTTAGGGCTATCTAGGATGGTTTATTCTGGCCATTGTTTATTGATTAGTAGTTAAATTGCAAAGTCATATTTGTAATTACAACGTGTCTTTTAAGATCGCATGCCAAAAGTTCCCAGATATAATTTAATACATAGAGAAAGAGACACCAAACAAATAGGAAAAAGGAGAGGTACAACTAACTCACTAGGAACAAAAGATATATAAATATATAAATAAAACAAATTAGCTCAAAATGAAACTTTTTCCTGAATTGTTCCAAGGGATCTCACATAAGCTTATCAGCCAACCACATAGGGACAATTGGAGCTTTGTCAAATCATCCACCAAATCATTTCTAAATTACAAAATCAGAATTTACAAGAGGTTAGTAATAAGGTTGTGGGTCTTACTAGTTCCACTAATTGTCACAATACATCTATTAAGTAAACCAAAAAGAGTCTTAACTGGTAAATCAGCCGACTTGTCCTCATTGAAAGATGTCCCATATAAAGATAAATATACCTCCAAGATGTTAACCGCAGTTCCAATATCTGATCGTCCATTAGACTCTAAGGTTGATTCTGTCTTTTCAATGGGGTGTCGAAATGTGACGATAGAGAGTCAACAGGAAAGAGCCAATGCTGCTTTTGTTGTTTTATGCAGAAATTCAGAACTTGAAGGTGTCATTTCATCAATGAGATCAATGGAGAGACACTTCAATCAATGGTTTAACTATCCTTGGATATTTCTTAACAACGAAAAGTTCACCAAAGAGTTTAAATCTACAGTTATGCAAATAAGTAGTGGTTCTGTTAAATTTGGTTTTATACCTCGTAAGAGGTGGGATTTCCAAGATGAAGAAACAGATGCTACATTTTTCAACGAAGGTATCGAAGCACAAGGTGATAGAGGTATATTGTATGGTAATATGCCAAGTTATCACAAGATGTGTAGATTCTATGCGGGATATTTTTACAAGCATCCATTAGTCAAAAAATTGGATTGGTATTGGAGAGTGGAACCTGATGTTGAATTCTATTGTGATTTGACATATGATCCATTTGTTGAAATGGAGAAAAATAACAAGCATTATGGCTTCAACGTTGCCATTAAAGAATTGATCAACACTGTTCCAAACTTGTACAGATATACAAGAGCATTTATCAGAAACCAAGGTATAGAAGTTAAGGATTCTATGAATTTTTTCATCAATGATCTGAAGTTTTATAAAGGTGTCAATAGTGCTCACTATAAAAGTGTCAAGAACAAAAAAGAACTTTTCACAAAACTACAAAAAAGAATTCCAATGATGAGGGCTTTATCGATTGCCGATACTGCAAAGAAAAGCCCAATGTATAACAAAAGAAAAAGCAAAAAATCCGTTTTGGATAAAATCGATCAAAATTCAATTGATAAATTGGTGGATCATAGTAACAAGAGAGGATTGCCTCTTTCCAATAAGAATGAATATGATAGTACCGAATTCAATTTATGTCATTTTTGGTCCAATTTTGAAATTGCAAGAACGGATTTATTTACATCACTACCATACCAGCAATATTTTGAATTCTTAGAATCATCAAAGGGTTTCTATACAGAAAGATGGGGGGATGCGCCTATTCATTCCTTGGCTGTTGGTATGTTTTTGAACTTATCAAATGTTCATTATTTCAGAGATATCGGTTACGAGCATTCAACCTTAAGACACTGTCCATATAATGCACCAGAGGAGAGTCAACTAACGTATGAGAAATCAGACAAGTATAAGAATTTATACGTTCCAAACGATGAGAAATACTGGTTAGATATTGATCCGTCAAACAAGCAGCCAAACGTTGGTGTTGGTTGTAGGTGTAGATGTCCTGATGATTTGAGAGATGTTGAAAATTCAAGTGGGACCTGTATGGCGGTTTGGGCATCTTTGGTTGATGATGAAAGACCTGAAAACAGCTATTTGGACTTGGATACTATTGAAGAAAAACTTTTAAGAAAATACGATGAGTATTTGAGTAGTAATAATGGAGATGGTAGTAGTTGGAATATCAGCGAGGAGGAGATTTTAGAACTAGAAAAGAATGTTGTGAACTGAATGAATATGCTAAATAGCTTAATATAAGATAATAATAATAATACTAATAATAATAATATTAATAATAGATCTTTATAAAGAATACTTGAAGTAATATCAAAGGGCTATTATGTATGACAGACAATTAGTTGTAGGGAGATTGTGCGGCTTTTTTCTGTGTGTTGTTTCGCCAGTGAACATGTCGGATCTAATATATTTCTGATAATTAGATTATATTTACACGACCAGTTAAGTTACATGAAGTTAACTACTCAATTACCCTACTTCCTTTATAGTATGAAATACTATGATCGGCAAGTACTAATTTTGTTGAGTAATTTCAATTACTATGGTACGATATGAATAATGATTGTTCTATCCAATCGGATTTATGAATAAGTACTTTCCGTGATTATAAATCATGTGAAAATGATATTTTCGGTGTAAAATTCATTACAATTTACCCAACACATTCTGAGAAACAGGTGTATAAATTTGGGTCAAATTCTATAGTTATTTTTTTTATCTTAACCTTATATTTTTGTAGAGTTCTAAATGAACAGAAGATTATATATCTATCTCATATAGAAAAAACTATAAATAACACTATACTTCTTATTAAAAATTGATTAAGAAAAAACCGATTATGTCATCTTCATCCTCACAAGAATCTTATGACGCTCCAGTCACCAACTCATCCCGTTAGAACAGAACAAGTATTTTTTTACTTTTTTTTGCCCTCTTTGAACGAAGCGTATAAACAAGTTATAAGGAAATCAAATTTTAACCAGAGTGGTAAAACTTGTTCTGTTCTCAAGAATTATAATACTTAAGAACCAATTTATCCCCTTTTGTTGGATTATACTCGTGTCTTTTGCTGAATTCTTTCTTCTTTGTTGTTTATATATATAAATTAACAGTAGATAGTAAAGTAAATTAACTACTGTACTAATACTACTAATCAACAACTAATAACTGTATTAAATAAATTTAAACGATGACACTCTTAAGCTTATCCACTATTGTTTCATTGTTTGCAGCATTATCAACTGCTCTACCAATCATCCCGGGCAACGAAACCACCACCGCCACCACTTCAGGCTCAGACATTGTCACTGCTCTTCGTGGTAATGGCACAAACCAAGTTCCTTTACCACCAGGAGAGTTTTTACCAATCAATATTATTGCCAAGTCAAAACCACATGTTCCAGCAGACAGCGAAGAACATTTACTAATTGCTAGTTTGACCCCAATTGCTATCAAAGAGAGCTCTGAAATTGACTACATTTACCTATTACCAACCTCCACCAACAATACCAACATGGATTTAACTTACAACACCAATACAAGAACAATCTTCAACATTCCAACAGGAAAAGAATTTTTAATGTTGAACAATTTTGTTTCTTTAGTTGGTGGTTTCTCATCAAACAGTGTTACGTTCATTGATCCTCAACAAGATTTACGTTTTATGAATGAAACTGAAATTACAAACAATGAAAGGGTCAAGAGTTGGGATCAAACTAAAGGTGGTAAGATGGTTATCAATGAGTATTATAAAGGTAGTTTCTACGCTTGTAAGAATGTTGAAGATCCAATCAGATTCTCTGATCACGATTACGAGTTAATTTATTCTAATCAGATCATTACCGTTGGCGAATGTACTGCAATTGACATGGTGTTACAATTCTTATAATTCAAATGAATTGTATTAATTAAGAAGCAAAAAAAAAAAAAGAACCAGGCCGCCCGCCGATGCGTATATTTTATTTGCTTATTTGTAGACAGTATAAGAAAATAGCACTGTCGTTCTGTGGTTTTTTTTGCTTTTCATATATGTATGTGTGTTGTAAAAGTAATTTTCAATCAAATATAACCCAGGAGAGAAAAGCACAGAAAGCGAAAATATTTAAAATATATATAGATAAAGTATGTATTGAGTGCATAAAAATCAAAACAGAACATGCATAATGAAGTGCACAATAAACGTAAACGAACAGCGAACGAAGGGGGGATGAAGACAAAGTATTTCAAAAACTCTCATAGTGAAAAAGAAAAAAAGGATCTATTTGACCAAATCGTCAGTTGAAAGAGAAGCTGCATCAATATCAAAATCATCAAGTGTTAAATTATCCATACTGATACTATCATGAATGTTAATAGTGAGATCATTGTTATTTTCAATATCAGAAACTTGTAAATTTTCTTCACCCTGTGGCTTGAAATAAATAATAGAAAACACAGCACAGATGATAATAAATGTTCCTATAATACTCAAACCACTAGGCTTATGGTGGAAAAATACATAGTCCAAAACAGTGGCATAAATTAACTGTGAATACGACATTGAAATGGCTCTTGCTGCTTTTTCTCTTTGGATACCAGCAGTCAATAAGAATTGCATCACAAATCCAGCAACACCAATGACAGTTAGTAAGAACCATTGTTCGAAAGTATGTGGTATTTGGAAGGATAAACCTGGAATGAGTAATAAACCAAAGAACGATATTATCACAGTTGTCATTGCAAAAAATGAAACGGTCAATAGGGGTTTGGCATTGTATGCAATCTTACGGATTGAACACATGGCAACAGCGGTTCCAAAACATGACATTAAGGCAGATGCAGAACCTAGCAGACGTAGAGAAGATGAAGAAGTCTCTACTTCTCTTCCAGCTCCATTTGCCACCTCTGATGGGTCGCCGCCGGATAAAGAATCACCGAAAATGAATGAAGGTCTTGAAATTAAAATGACACCAAAGAATGAAATGGAACCACAAATTGCTTCCACTTTTGTAAACCTTTCCTTTAAGAACAAAAAGGCAACAAATGAAGTTATAGTTGGGGTCAAAAATGTGATAACGACGGTATCAGAGACACTTAAATAGATCAAAGCAAAGTATTGACCGAAAACACCAACGAAACCACCGAGACCTCTACCTAGCATATACTTACGGTATCCTTTCGGTCCAAGCGGATAATCAGGATCCTTGTATAAGAAAATGGAACAAAAGGCAAACGTGATGATCATTCTGACGAATAAAATTTGTAGTGGGTGTAATGGCTCATCGAAATTTTCATCTAGTAGTAACAATTTACAAAAGAGAATCATGACCGAATTGAAAAGTTGACTCAATAATGTTAAAAATATACCAAGATTGGTTAAAATGACATTGTTATAAAACTTTTTGATAGGACTTGGTACGAGGGAAGCTGCAAATGATTTAACCTTATCTGTTTTGGAATCTATGGGGAAAGGAGGCGAAGACAATACCGAGGGCGAAGAATCGGGGAGAAATGGAACAGACTGGCTATCATCCACGTTCAAATGATCGATTTCAATGTCGTTACTGGGCTGAGACATTATTTTTCTTTAATTTGTAATTGTTATACTAGTTTATGAATATGGAGTTACAAGAGACAAAGAAAGAGAAAGAGAGAAAAATGGTGGGTTCGTATGGAAAGATGATAAGTGCAAACTGAAGCCAAAAAAATATCCGCATTCTGATATAATTTGAATTTTTATAAAAATCAACCGAATCAAAGGCTGTGCAAATGCTATATATAAGGACGGTTTGAGTTTGATCAATACTGAGTGGTGGTGTTTATGTTATATATTATGGTGAGCATCCAAGAAATTAGGATATATACAAGATATACTAAAAACGATAACATTACTAACATATATATATATATCAAAGGGTTATATGATATAAAAAAATAAGATTACTCTGTGTATATAGTATCATACCTCAAGAAACAAACAAAAAAATACGCATATTTTTGATTTAACATCTTTGGGTTTTTGATTCTTCCACGAAACCAAACAAAGATCAAAAGAGAGAAAACGAATTGTACTGAAATTGACACAATTACTTTTTCGTATATAACATATCTTTCTCCTCGTTCTTTATTTTCTTTTCCCCACTAAATCCCCATCTTCTCCTTATAATAAGCTGGTATTCGATACATTCATTTGAAAACTCGATCAACTTATCTTGTATCAACACAAAATAGAATATTTTTCTATACCAAATCAAACGTACAGGTCCACTTGATTTTTTTTTTGTTTTGTTTTTTTTTTTTGGTTTTTTTTGTCTTGTTTGATACTTGGTTCACTCACTCAATTGAACTCATTATCAACAGCAAACTATGTCATCGTCTGAAGAAGATATCCCAATTTCTCAGTTGAAAAAGAAATCTGAGAAAATTGTCAAGGATGAATTATCTGATATAGATAGTGTTCCACTTGGTTCTTTATCCAAACCTACTCCATCCACTTCATTCAGTGAAAACGAAGATGAAGTTCCGATGTCAGAAAGAAAAAGAAAGGCGCTATCTTCAATTTCATCATCTAAAAAAGCAACAAAAAAAGTGAAGACGGAGAAAACAGAAAAGCCTTCCAAAGCCAAAAAGGAATCTAAGAAGGATTCTTCAAAGAAAAAGTCTCCAAAGAAGACTATTAAAAAAGAGGTGAAAAAAGAGGTGAAAAAAGAAGAGACTCCACTCGAAGGAGAAGGAGAAGATGATGATGATGACAGTTATAAATGGTGGGAGCAACAAGATCTGGATGGTGAAATCAAATGGGAATCCTTAGAACATAACGGTGTTGTTTTCCCTCCAGATTACGAACCATTACCTAAATCTGTCAAATTAATTTACGATGGTAAACCAGTTTCGCTGCCACCAGAAGCCGAAGAAGTTGCAGGGTTCTTTGGTGCCCTTCTGGAAACAGATCATGCTAAGAATCCAGTCTTTCAAAAGAATTTCTTCAAGGATTTCTTAGAAGTCTTACATGAAGCTGGTGGTTGTCCCGATGGTACTGAAATCAAAGAATTTGAAAAATGCAACTTCAGAAAGATGCTTGAATATTATGATACCCAAAAAGAACTAAAGAAGCAAGTTTTTCCACAAGAAAAGAAGAGACTTAAGCAAGAAAAGGATGAATTTGAAGAACCTTACAAGTTTTGTCTTTTAAACGGTAGAAAAGAGCAAGTTGGTAATTTTAGAATTGAACCTCCAGGGTTATTCAGAGGTCGTGGTGCCCATCCAAAAACTGGTAAATTCAAAAGAAGAGTGCAACCTGAAGACGTTACTTTGAATTTGGATAAAGATGCCAAAGTCCCAGAACCTCCAAAAGGTCACCAATGGGGTGAGATTAGACACGATAATAAAGTTGCATGGTTGGCAATGTGGAGAGAAAATATTGCTAACAGTGTCAAGTACGTTAGATTTTCACAAAATTCTTCTTTGAAAGGTATCAGTGATTTCAAGAAATTCGAAAAAGCTAGAGAACTGAAAACTACTATTGATGCCATTAGAAAGGATTATCAAAAGAAATTGAAATCTGATTTGATGATTGATAGACAGATTGCCACTGCCACTTATTTGATTGATGTTTTTGCATTGAGAGCAGGTGGTGAAAAATCTGATGAAGAAGCTGATACCGTTGGTTGTTGTTCTTTAAGATTTGAACATATTTTTTTGAAACCGCCTAATAAAGTTATCTTTGACTTTTTGGGTAAAGATTCCATTAGGTTCTATCAAGAAGTTGACGTTGAAAACCAAGTTTTCAAGAATTTAAGAATCTTCAAAAAAGATCCAAAGAAACCAGGTGATGATTTATTCGATAGATTGGATCCATCTATTTTGAACAAATATTTCCAATCGTATTTACCAGGTTTAACTGCCAAAGTTTTCAGAACATATAATGCGTCCAAGACAATGCAAGATCAAATTGATTTAATCAAAAATGAAGGTACAGTTAACGAAAAAGTTGTCAAGTTCAATGCAGCTAATAGAACAGTGGCTATTCTATGTAACCATCAAAGGACCGTTAGTAAGAATCACGAGTCTGGCGTTCAGAAGATTAGTGATAAAATTGAAGAAATGATATGGCAAAGAATTAGACATAAAAGAATGATTCTACAAATTGATAAGAAAATGAAGAAAAAAGATGTTAAATACTTTGAAGAAATTGAAGATTTAACCAGTGAAGAAGAAAAATTAATCATTGAAAAGTATAATACCAATGAAAAGGAAAAATTGATACGAAGACACGAAAGAGAAACTGAAAAGTTGAAGTTTGAAAAGAAAACATTATCAAGTGAAGAATACAAGAAGAGCATGGAAACTTTGAAAACAGATCACAAGGAACGATTAAGTAAACTTAACGAAACAGTTAAAGCTTTACAAAAAGAGTTAAAAACAGGTAAGTTTGAACTCAAAATTACTCAAACAATAGAAAAATTACAAGCACAAGTTGAGAAATTAAGTACAAGAATTTTGAACACAACTTTACAATTAAAAGATAAAGAGGATAATTCTTCAGTTGCTTTGGGTACTTCTAAAATGAACTATATTGATCCAAGATTGACTGTCATGTTCTCAAAGAAGTTTGATGTTCCAATCGAAAAATTGTTTACGAAAACATTGAGAGAAAAGTTTGCATGGGCCATTGAATCCGCTGATGAAAATTGGCGATTTTAATTACATCTCTTTCTTTCTCTCTCTTCTCCTTCACATACTTTATTTGGTAGGTTCTTTTTATTACTTATGTATTTTTAAAATTTATACACTATTTTTTTTTTATATAACATTAATAAAGTGTATTAAAGACTATGTATAAGAAGTGTAAACGTACTATAAATGCTAAGTTTGGTTTGTGAAGAAGTTCTGAAAGGCAAAAAAAAAAATCCTCCCTTCTCGCCTTTTTAAAACATTTCTCAAAATGTGCATAGTATAATATAGTATAAATTAATATATATTTCAATATATGTAATTAATCTAATTCAGGAGCAAAATGAATATTTTTCAGAGTTTTTATTTTCTATTGAGATTTATTATTTATTGCAACAAACTTAGTATTGTCTGGCAGCCGATTGACAAGCCTTTAATTGTTGTAGGTAGAAATCACAAGCTTGGAAGTTACCATCGGCTGCTTCTAAACACTTGGTGAAACTTCTAGCGTCAGCATCACAAGCTGAAGCACCTTGTTCTTGTTGGTATTGAACTGGTTGAGCTTGTAATTGTTGTTGTTGTTGTTGTTCAACAGGTTGAGAGGAAGAACCAGAGAACATGGAGGTAATACCGGCACCTAAAGTGTGACCAATTGTAGAACCGACAGCAACACCAGCAGCAGTAGAAGCCATTTGGGCAAACATACCTGGTTGTTGTGGTTGAGCTTGGGCTTGAACTGGTTGAGCAGCATGTGGACGTTGCTGTTGGTATGATGGAGCAGCAGCGGTGGAAGCATGTCTGACTTGTGATGGAGCAGCGGATCTAGCTGGGGCTGGTCTTCTTGATGATTGTCTGGCCATTTTTGTATATTTATATATGTGTTTTGTTATTAACTTAGTGAATTTATTGGAAAGATTTGAATATTCAAAGATTTCAAGGGCAAAAAAATTTAAAAATAAAGTAGTTAAAGTCTGGGGTTTGAATATTTAGTTGGGTCCAATAATCAAGGAAAGAGGTGTAGTATTTATGGAACGGGAATCCACGAATGAGTGTTGTTAGAATGAAAATAAAAAAATTGTCCCTAAGAAAATTGGACTCAACGTGCAGACGAGCGAGCGCGGGCGAAGCATGCGGAGATTTGTGTCTGTGGGAGGAGAACCGGGCGGTCGTAGGGGAGGGGGAGGAGTTGCGCAGGTGTGATTAATTAAGGGCCTGGCCAGCGAAGAAGCGAAAGAGTGATTGATTACCCGGGACATTGGAGAAAGAGGAAACGGTATTAAACTCCGGTGGTGTATGGAATAGTCTAGCACATTTTGATTCTGTTGTAACGATGAAACAGAAGGAAGGGAGATTAGGAGTATGTCCGTCTGGGTATTTTGTTACACTATTGTGTTTTCTTGTTATTTATTCTTGTTATGTTAGCTCGGATTGAAAGTATCACCATTCCAAATGAAACTAAACTACCCATAATTACCTCATATATACCAAATGATCATAAAATGGGGTCTCTGGGTCCGGCTTCGGAGTACAAAAGGCACGGTTCGACGCACAGTAAAGAAAAATAATAGTCTGGTTTTTTTTTAGATCGTCGCGTCTATTAAAATACACCTTCTCACCACCCAGCCACATTAATCTATTCGCCATATTAACAATATATCTTACGTTGTGGCGGATGCAAAATGAGGGGAAAGAAAGAAACAAAGAAAGGGGGAGAGTTGATTGATATGATTGAAGAGCATAATACATTTTGTTATGGACATAACTATCGGTATGGTACAAAACTAATAAAAATATTTATGAATAAGATTGCAATTGAATAGGAAATAGCATACTATGTTGTCATCTAGATTAAGAAACTGTTTAAGAATAAACTATTTGAACAAATTGGTTGTCAATCCAAGCAACAAAAGAACTTGTAAGTTTCAATTTTCAACAAGTGCAATCAACTTACAAAACGTTCCTAAACGTGGTGTTGAACAAAAAGCAGATAGTAATGATTTTTACAGTATAACTAAAAGAGGTAACAAACCTTTGGAATCTGCAGCACCTCCTGGTCAAGACGATGGATTTATTTCCACTATTAACTTAGAAGTTAACTCAGCAATGGGTAATTACTCTGAATTCATCAATGAATCTCCACATTGGGAAACCTGGGACCTGTTCAATGAAGATTCACCAGATTTCCAAGTTAGGCAAAACAAAATAAGACATTTCACTTTAAATTTTGGTCCTCAACATCCTGCTGCCCATGGTGTCTTGAGATTGATTCTGGAATTACATGGTGAAGAAATTGTCAGATCTGATCCACACGTTGGTTTGTTACATAGAGGTACTGAAAAATTAATTGAAACTAAGACCTATATCCAAGCATTACCATATTTCGATAGATTAGATTACGTTTCAATGATGACTAACGAACAAGTTTTTGCACTGGCTGTTGAAAAATTACTCAATATCGAAGTCCCAATTAGAGCTAAGTACATTAGAACTATGTTTGGTGAAATCACCAGAATTTTAAATCATTTGATGTCTATTTTGTCACATGCGATGGATGTTGGTGCTTTAACTCCATTCTTGTGGGGTTTCGAAGAAAGAGAAAAATTAATGGAATTCTATGAAAGAGTGTCAGGTGCCAGATTACACGCTGCCTATTACAGACCTGGTGGGGTTTCTCAAGATTTACCTTTTGGTATGTTGGATGATATCTATATGTGGGCAACCCAATTCGGTGATAGAATTGATGAAACTGAAGAATTGTTAACCGATAACCGTATTTGGAAACAAAGAACCGTTGACATTGGTACTGTCACAGCTGAAGATGCTTTAAATTACGGTTTATCAGGTGTCATGTTAAGAGGTTCAGGTATCCCTTATGATGTGAGAAAAGCACAACCATACGATGCATACGATCTTGTTGATTTTGATATTGCTGTTGGTACCAGAGGTGATTGTTACGATCGTTATTTGATTAGAATGGCTGAATTTAGACAATCATTAAGAATTATTGAACAATGTATCAATCAAATGCCTACTGGTCCTGTTAAGGTTGAAGACTTTAAAGTGTCGCCACCTGCCAAGTCACTGATGAAAACAGATATGGAAGCTTTGATTCATCACTTTTTGTTGTTTACTAAAGGTTATCAAGTTCCACCTGGTGAAACTTACACCTGTATTGAAGCTCCAAAGGGTGAAATGGGTGTTTATGTCGTTAGTGATGGATCTGAAAGACCTTATAGATGTAAGATTAGAGCTCCAGGTTTCTCACATTTAGCTGCATTTGATCATATTTCTAGAGGTCACTTGTTGCCTGATGCTGTTGCAATTATCGGTACTATGGATTTAGTCTTTGGTGAAGTTGACAGATAGTTGACATTTATTATTATTATTTTTTACATTTAAATTTCCCCGCCCTTCCTTCCTCTACCACCATCTTATCTATATATTTATATTTATAACTATTTATTTATTTATTTATTTATTTATTTATTTATTTATTTATTTATTTATTCTAAACTGTTTTCTTTCTTCATCTTATTTATTCATTTATTTATTTATCGTTAAACTTTATTACTATTGTTACTGAACTTGATACAAATTCTTTAATCATTAAAACGAATATTATTAAAAGTGAGTATTTATGTATGTACATGGATCTATAGGATATCGGATGCAACTTCTTCAACAGATGGACAAGTACACATCAAGTTCAAGTCACCGTAAGTATCATCAACTCTAGAAACACTTGGCCATGTCTTAAAACCCTTCAAGAAACTCAATGGGTAACCAGCTTGTTCCCTGGAATAGCCTCTCTTTAACCATGCTTCTTCGCTAGTTTCTAACAAATCTCTCAAGGAATGTGGAGCGTTCTTTAAGATTAAACCATTCGATTTACCTTCTTCAATATCTCTGATTTCTTGTCTAATAGAAAGCATTGAATCAACAAATCGGTTCAACTCATTCACATCTTCAGATTCAGTTGGTTCAACCATTAAAGTACCTGGAATTGGGAAAGACATGGTTGGTGCATGGAAACCATAATCTTGTAATCTCTTAGCAACATCAATTGCTTCGATGCCAACTGATTTAAATGGTCTTAAATCGATGATGAATTCGTGGGCACAGTATTTGATTTCGTTCAAAGCGGATTTGGAACCCATAAACATGATTTCATAATCGTTTTTCAATCTGTACATCATGTAGTTGGCATTCAAAATAGCCATAACTGAAGAGTACCCAATATTATCACCACCCATCATCTTGATGTATGCGTATGAGATTGGTAGAATTGAAGCAGAACCAAATGGTGCTGAACAAACTGGGTTGATGGCTGTTTCAGTTTCAAGGTTGGAAGTTGGCCTCACTGGATGCTTTGGTAAGAATCTTTGTAAGTGTTCTGCAACACAGATTGGACCAACACCAGGTCCTCCACCACCGTGTGGTATGGCAAATGTCTTGTGCAAGTTCAAGTGACAAACATCGGCACCTAGATCACCTGGTGAGGTCAAACCAACTTGAGCGTTCATATTAGCACCATCCAAGTAAACTTGTCCACCGTTAGCGTGAACTAAAGAACAAGCTTCTCTGATAGTTGGTTCAAACATACCGTAGGTTGATGGGTATGTGATCATAATAGCAGCCAATTCGGCAGAGTGCTTACCTACCTTCAATTTCAAATCTTCAAGATCTAGGTTACCATTGACTAAACACTTGACAGGAACAACCTTCAAACCAGCCATAGAAGCAGATGCAGGGTTAGTACCGTGAGCGCTAACTGGAATCAAAACAATCTTTCTTTGAGATTCACCCTTACTTTCCAAATAGCTTCTAATAACACTTAAGCCAGTGTATTCACCTTGTGCACCAGAGTTTGGCATTAATGTAGTTGTAGAGAAACCAGTGATATCAGCTAAGTCTTCTTCTAATTCTTTAATTAATTCTAAGTAACCTTCAGCTTGATCTCTTGGAGCAAATGGATGCATGTTGGAAAATTCAGGCCAAGTGATTGGAATCATCTCCACAGTAGCATTCAACTTCATTGTACATGAACCTAATGGGATCATGGATGATGCTAACGAAATATCTTTTTGCTGTAACTTGTATAAGTATCTTAACATGGCGGTTTCAGAGTGGTAAGTATTGAAAACAGGGTTGCTTAAGATTTGATCCTTTCTAATCCATTCTTCAGGGAATTGTGGTAAAGTTTCAGAATCGCTGAATGCTTTTGGTTCACCACTGAATAATTGAACCAATTGAGATAAATCTTCCTTGGTGACAGTTTCATCCATAGATAATTGAACATGGGTTTCATCGACCTTGCATAAGTTAATACCAAATTCATTGACAGCTCTAGCTAATAGTTCGTCAGATGTGATTCCATTTAATTTGATTTTCAAAGTATCAAACCAGTTTTTGTTGATGATTTCATGTTGAGAGTTGGTTTTGATTTCAGTAGCTAAAATACTGGCTAAACCATGAATTCTAGAAGAGATGTTTCTTAAACCATCAACACCATGATAAACAACGTAGTTAGCAGCAATGTTAGCTAGTAAAGCTTGGGCAGTACAAATGTTTGAAGTTGCCTTTTCTCTCTTGATATGTTGTTCTCTGGTTTGTAAAGCTAATCTTAAAGCTTGGTTACCCAATCTATCCTTAGAAACACCAACTAATCTACCTGGCATCTTTCTTTGGATTTTTTCAGTGACAGCAAAGAAAGCAGCATGTGGACCACCAAAACCCATTGGGACACCAAATCTTTGAGATGAACCTAAAACAATATCGGCATTAAATGTAGAAGGTGGGTGTAATAAAGTTAGAGCCATTAAATCAGAAGCAACAGCAAACAGACCCTTTGATTCATGGACAATTGATGAGATTTCAGTTAACTTTTTCATGGAACCAATTGAACCATCAGTGTTTGGGTATGAAACTAAAGCACCACATAAGTCCTTTGAGTTTTCTTTCATTAGTGCAATACCTTCAGCAGATTGTAAATCAGCAAAAACCAATTCAATATCCAAAGTTTGCGCTCTCATCTTTAAAACACCGATGGTTTGTTCGTGAGTGTGGACATCAACAAAATACTTGGATTTTTTTCCCCTTAGACCAGTGAAAGCCATAATCATAGCTTCTGCAGCAGCAGAACCTTCATCTAATAATGAAGCGTTTGCAACTGGTAAACCAGTCAAATCTGTAATGATAGTTTGATAGTTCAATAAACTTTCCAGTCTACCTTGAGAAACTTCTGGTTGATATGGGGTATAGGAGGTGTACCAAGCTGGGTTCTCAAGTAAATTTCTTTGGATAACAGGGGGTAAAATGGTACCGTAGTAACCTTTACCGATATAGCTCTTCAAAACCTTGTTTTTGGAGGCAAGTTCTTTCAGTCTATTAATCATTTCTGTTTCAGTGTAACCTTTTGCAGGTTGGATCTTTAAAGGTCTTCTCACTAGGACTTGTTCAGGAACAACTTTCTTGATAAATTCTTCTAAATCAGTGGATTCGACAGTTGCCAACATATTGTTAACGTCAGTTGGTTCTGGACCTAGATGTCTTCTAGCAAAAGTATCCAAGTTCTTCAAACCGGTCTGTGTAGGATGATAAGAGGAAGCATAGTTTGCGGAGGAGATGTCAGCCTTTGATGAAGTGAATCTAGCAGCAAAAAATGATGGCTTTTGAGGGATCACTAGGGATTTTCTAGCCTTTATTATAGAGCGAGTATTTCTAAACAGCGTTGATCTCAACATCTATAGTTAGTTGCAAATAAATAGAATGTTAGTATAAATTCCAATGGAATTCAGTTGATTTGAAGACAATTCTTATCCCTCTGATTTCCTTTTTAATTGGGTACTGCTAGTCAAATCGTTATCTGTTATCTGTCCCTCGCGATGAGCTTATTTCCGGCTGATATCAAAGATTTGAAATGATTTGATTCGTCTAAACAATGAAAAAACATACCTTGTGTAAGTTATATATAAGTAATTGGCGATAGATTGATGTTTGATTAGCACTTTAATAAAAGAGCAATGGGGGAATACAGGAATGAATCTAAGGAACATTGAAATATATATATAACTTCGTACAAAAGGGCATCACATTGACTTGACTTGTCCCAAGGGTTGACTTCTTTCTCAAATGTGACTTCTGTCATAGAAGGCGTGCGGTAGTATATCGCGATGCTCCATAACATTCACTGGGAAACGCGATTTTGTTACTGGAAAAATTTGAGTAATGACTCTGTTTGTGACTTCTATTTGAATCTCGAGTCACCTAAATTATGCATCTTACTCTAACCAACCTGTTTTTTGTTTTTTTGGAAGTTCGCTAATCTTTTAATTATATCGGACTCCAGTCAGAGGTTACCTTAACAAAATAAAACAATTCTGGATCAAATGGGGGTGTTTCCGAAGAGGGAGAGTATTACTTGAAACGGTGATAAAAAATAATTAAGGATTTATAATGATATTATTATAATTAAAATTGTAGTGTACATATATTCGTAAACAGAAACACATTCGAATAGATTTAAAACATACTCTACGGCACATAATGGATGTATTTTCATTGGAAAAATACTAGATATATTACAGTTCCACCTTGACGGCTTGCATTCTTCTACCCGAATTGACCCCAATCCAATCACCTTCACTGCTCCAGCAAACGTTATTGATTTCCATATCATCAAAAAATCCCATCTGTGGGAAATCGTCTTCTTCGCTTAAAACAGTTGCTACTCCAACATTAGTATTGTTATTGCGATCAGTAGTGGCCCCGGTATTACCACCTGAATTCAGATCATAAACTAGAACCTGACAATCGTCGGATCCGCTTGCCAGTAAATTCTTTGTTGGATGCCAGGCTATTGAATTAACTGTTGCCGAATGATGTTGTAAAGTTTTAATAGGCGTTCCAGGATATCTTAAATCCAGAATCAAAACTCTATTTGATCTTGCTTCAATGGCAGCAATATGATTAGCATTGTAATTGGATGTCGCTAGTTTCAGTAATGGTGTAGGTTGTGGAGCTGAGTATGAGGATTGGTGATGACCCAGTGCTGATCCACCTTCGGGTCCAACTGATGAGCTTGGCGTTGCTGATTGAGCTATAGAAGGTCTTGATATTAGTGGTTCATAAATGATAGTAGAATGTTCTAAGGATCTCAAATCGAAGACCCTAATTGAACCATCATTGGAGCATGATGTAAAAACATATTTGTCTCCCAATAAAAACTTCACATCAAACACCTCACTATCATGAGCAATAAGCTGAGTTTTAGCAACACCTGATCCTCTTGATAAGTCCCACAATGTACAAGTGGTGTCTATAGAACATGTAATGACATGTTTAGGATCAACATAATTCCAATCAAATGAAGTTAATGGAGGTAACTGACTGAAATTCTTGGATTTGGAGTTTGTAAGCGCCATTTTTTCCACCAGTTTTCCTGGATAACCTTCGTTTTGCCTATTTTGATTTCCAACGATGTTGGAGGATGTTGCTATCGGTAACATCGAATTGGTTTCTTCAACTTCATAGATTCTCAAACATTCTGAGCTCGTAGCTAATCTATCCTTATTGGAGTATCCTAAAACCATTGATGGGTCCCATTGCAATTTAGTGACTGGATAGTTGACAGTTATATCGTAACCTTTAGCAAATGTCCAACTGTCAATCAAGCCACGATCAGTCATATCTTCTTCGTTTAAGTAGTGAGGTGTGCCGTAAAGAATCTTAAGTTTATTTGTGGTGTCTTCTCTAAAAGAACTCAATGCAATCCTGGATAATTCTGAGTCCCTTGTCGTTGCCCAATCCAATCCATAAACGGGATACCTTGATTCATAAACTGATGAAAATGATGAAAATGAAGTCTGGTGCTGTTCAGATGCTACCCTTGGTTGTGCTTGTCGTTGATGTCCGTTAAAAAGATTATATTGATCTTGTGTTCGGAGGTCTGCTTAATAGTGTATAATATATAATGTTAGTATTTGAGGTTGAACAATAACTAGAGGTCATAAAGCTCCCAAAAAAAATTGGAACCTTATTACACTGAGACTTACTGTAGTTGTGTTGTGAGTAAGGTCTGTCCCCAGCAATTGATGACCGCTTTGAGAAGTTACTAGGAAAATTGTTGCTCATGCTGTTGTTCGGATAACTATTAAAAAAAAAGAATTGAGTTGGTGGTATAATGTATAAGATATAATATCTAAACGGAAAACTTGATTGTATGGTATGATGTAGTTGGTTGAAATTTCGATTGTGATTTTATGAAACCAATGTTGAGTATAATTCTTTCTCAGTGTATGTGAAAGCGGTTGTGGTAATTGGCTATAATATGGCCAAATAATGAAAGTTTATTACGATAGTTTTTGGGCTCTTTGTAGGTGTCTAAATTCATAAAAATTTGCCTATTGTATACGACGTCAAAGGACAACCTAGGAATACATAAGTAATTGACAGCTTCGGTCGTGGTGTTCGTAAAGTTATATGTAATCATCAGGTTTATCGAGCATATTACAAATTTGGATTGAATTAATATCTGATAAAGTCTTCAATGGTTTTTAGCGCTTGCTGTTTATGGGGCACGCACCCGCCACTAGAGTACTATCTTTGCCACATTCTAGGCCTCTTACATGTCGTAGCACAAGTAGAGAGGACAGAGAGGACAGACAGTTCACAGTTTACGATTACAGACTTTCCTAGTATATAGGTATAATAAATTTGATATTAAAAAAAAAGAGAAATCTCTAGTTTTTACGTAATTTGGGACGTCAATAACAAGGTGAATGCTCTAAAAAATGCAAAAAACCAAAAAAAAAATGCGGAAATAAATATAATGGTAGCAATTAGTAAAGTGCATTGAATGAAGCCAACCATGAAGTAAAACAATGTGAAAGAACATGATACTTATATTAACCCTAACTCGAGAGGATTTCTTCTGGATTATAGGATACACGAAAAATGTGACTAATTCATCAGAAGTAAAACGGCATCAAAAACGAGTCACTTCGGAAGTCCAAAATGACTTTCTGATTGAAGAAAAAAAAATTATTGTAATGTTCTGTATTTGTCTGTGTTTGAATATTGAGTTCTCAGCTAATTAAATTAGTAGAAGAAAGCAGCAATAAAAGCAGCACCTAATAAACCAGCTGAAGCAGCTTGCTTACCGGCAGCACCAGTTAAGATGGAAACGGTAGCGGAAGACTCAGCACTGGTAGAGGTAACTGAAGCTAAAGTAGTAACAGCGGCCCCAGTGGTGGTAGTACCAACAGTGGTTTCAGTGGTGGAAGTACCGACCTTAACGTAGGTAGCAGGTGAGACAGTAGATTCAACGGTAACTGGAATAGTAATAACAGTAGAACCGGAAGTTGGACATGTGAGAGTGGTGTAGTGAGTTTCAACGGTTTCGTAAGTAGAAGAAACTGGGCAGTAGGTGGTGTACACAGTAGCACCTTCGGTAACGGTAATGACACCAGTGGTAATAGTACCAACTTCACCAGCAGTACAGACTTCTTTGGTACAAGAAACAGTAACAGTTGTTTCAGAGGCAGTACAAGAAACGGTTTCGTAAACAGTGGAAACAACTTCAACTGGAATGTAAGTTTCAGTGGTGGTTAATGGACAGTAGGTAGTGTAAACAGTGGTACCTTCAGTGACAGTGGTGACACCAGTGACAATGGTTTCATCACCAGTACAAACTTCTTTGGTACAAGAAACAGTAACAGTGGTTGAGTCGACAGCAGTAACGGTAGAAACAATGGTAGTTAAACCATTAGAGTCTTCAGATGTTGATGAAGAGGATGATGATTCAGATGAAGATGAAGATGAAGATGGTGAGATAACGACAGTAGCAGATAAGTAGTAGATTTGTTCATCTCTCTTTAAACCAGTTGGGTTTAAAGTCAAAGCAAAGGTACCAGTGTAGGATCCAGCAGCCCCATTAATGTTACCAGCACAAGTGAAGACAACTTCATCGTATGGGGAGTAGTCACCAGTGAAAGTAACATCGATTTCGGTAGAAGTAGATTCATCAGCGAAACCAGTGTATGGAGTAGAAGAGAAACCAGAGATGAAGTTAATGACGTTAGCTGCTGGGTTGAATGGGAAAGCTTCTTCTAAAGATAAAACGTTGAAACCGGTGAAATCTAAAGCAGATGGAACGTGAACAGCAAAGAATGGTTCACCATCTTGTTCGAAACCAAGACAGTATGGAGTTGGGACGGTTGAAGAAGTTGAGGAAGCTGATGATGAGGTAGAAGATGATGAAGTAGAGTTGGTAGCAGCTGTTGCAAAGCCAACCAGGGCGGCAACAGTGAATAAAGCAGATGTGAACTTCATGTTGTTATATTGATGATATATGTAGCGAATGAAATATGCAAGTCAATTGAATAATAACTAATTATACTAATAAAAAGATTATAACTGAGATTCCATAAGTTAGGCAAATTATAGGGAATAAGATTAATATTTATAGATCAGGGTTTAAAAGGAAGGGGAGTTTTCACAGTAGTCGGAAATCCAAAAAAAACAGATTGAATTGGGATAAGTCTCAAAATATGCACTGTAAACCTTATAATAGACAGTTACATGAATTGAAAACAAAACATAGAATTTGGTTGGGCTATTATTAGCTGCAGGCTTAATCTAACAACAGATCTTTTGTTTTCATGTATCCTATTTAGAACTTTTCTAGGTTTAAATTGCTAAACTAACTTTAAAAGCAAAGCAAATACTCCTGATTTTCCAGTCTCACTGAAATTGAGAGCATTTTAAGTTGTGGCTTTGCAGGCAAAATCCAAATACTGCATGCGTCAAATTTTGCCGTGCGTTTGCCTTCTGCAACGTTAAAAAACATTTCTTTTGCAATGTGGTTTTTCGACAAACTGGTACCGAATCTACGATTAGGACCTTTCTAATCGGGTCATTATTAGTTAGGTACTAAAGAGACAAGAGAATTGGATGGAATAGGTCCTCAGTTTATCCTACATTATTTTATTAATACGGTCGGTTCCATATGCATACATATATACCCCTGTCATACGCTTATTGTTGACGTAATGTGAGGAAAAAAATTAAGATTGTTGTTCAAATTTCAGATACAAGTTAAATACAAGATGAAAGGAACGATGTGTAATTTTGAGCTTTGAATAGCTTATGCCATGTGTTTGGTACAGACTGATTGATCATAAAATGCTTGTAGTCAAGTAAATATACGACTGGTGGTCAAGCTTTACACTTTGGTTGTTTCTTTTTCTTGCTAAAATTAGGATGTTTATCAGCATTGAGTTTGTTAAGGTTTTTATGCATAAACCTCATAAAGCAGGATATTATGTAATTGTAATATTATATGAGCTTAAAATAGATTAGAACCCCTAATCTTTTATTATATATTCTTATAAAGTTATATAGTTATAAAAGAGAGATAAATATAGCCTTATTTATGTTATTTGAGAATATAAATTAAGATCAGTTTAAAGGAATATTAAATGTTTCAGATAATATGGGATAAGTTTGTTGTGTTTCAGAAGTGAGCAAATATACAAAGATTACGTAAGAATCCCGATATTCCTGAGAGAGTTCAACAACCAACATGCTGATCTATATCATTATTGAATTTTAGATGATCATGATCCTGAAGTAGTGGCTTTTTTTTGCCGAATTTTCCCTATCAGTCTCCGTATATTCGAATTTAAAAGGTTTTTTTTCTTATTTTCCCCTCTGGAAACCGAGCCTCGGTAATTTCCCTTCTACAACCTGCTGTTCTTTAGCCCAGCAGTATGGTGTGTTGATACAGGTTATATATCTTACATCTATTTAATGATGAACCAACTTTCAAAACTTCCCCCCCCCCCCGCCTTCAAGATCATTAATTTAAAATAGTATGAGGCCTTGTAATCTAATTGATAAGTTGTCCACTACCAACGCTGAGCAGTGTGGTATGCTTGAATATATTTATGGATATTTTAGCGTTACAAAGCCGCCCCCTTCTCCCTTCATAATATTGTACTATTTACAGAAGCTTACATAAATATTTTCTCATTCTATTATTAGGTCTTTATGACTGCAACAAAGAAACTGAGGTTTTTTGCGAGGGGTTCGTGATATTCTGTTATACCGTAGCCGTATATTTAGAAGTTAATATATGGTGACGTGACTCACACGTCTAACGATTCACTTGAATCTTTACTGTTGATCAATTTCAAAAAGAGAATAGCTTTAAAAATAGTAGTCCTGATTGGTTTTGTTACATTACATTATATAAAGCAATAAACCTAAGAGGGAGGACCCAGTGAATGTAAAGTAAAAACGTGCGTATATATATATACAACCTTTTATAACCGGAAGCTTTCAAATATAAGCTTTCAAATATACCAAATCAAATCTATCAACCGAACTCAACTGGGACAAGATTTACAACCCCAATGAGGATGGAATTGAGTTATGATTGCTATAGATTTAGTTCCCTGTTTGGATATTTGATCTTGTTAGTTTTCTTTTGGTAAATTTTTGTCAACTTATAAATATAACCTTATCTAAATTTAGTAGTATTTAAAGTACCAACTTGGGTAAAGTAATCAGCATATCGTATATGCATAATTGAAGGTTGATCCTAATCCCTCCTGTAAAAAAAAACAAATTTGCCATTAACACCCCATTAGGTGCGTGCTCTCATGATAAGTATTTAGCTTTTCCCCAATTGAGAAATCAAATTAGTGGGTATTTCGTTATTAGAGAGTTGCTAAAACCCGAAGATTAAGATGATTCGGCAACAAAAGGCTAGCATCCTAATTTCTATTGCTTTATTAAAGCTGTAAAAATAGGAATTTCAAAAGAAATTATACCCATCTTTTGAATATACAAGCGTGGATACTATTTCAACTTTGACCTACAACATTACGGTTTGCTTTTTCACCAGGCTCTAGCGAAACATTGCTTTAGAGTATAGTATATACTCTGTTGGTAGTCCCTAAACTTTAAAAGTTTATTTATTGCTATTTTGGTGATATAAGAAATAAATAGTAAACAAAGTATAGCAACATTCGAGATTAATCAGGTTAGAGTATATGCAAATTTCACCATGATCAATTTATCCAGTAGGTTAGTTAGCAGTGACACTAATTTCACTGTAGCTAAAATTTGAGAATGGGTATTGAGTTTAATCAAAATTCCATTTCTTTGAAAGAAGACAAAAGATATGATATGAATAGCACCTTTGACAACGTAAAAAGAGTGCGTGCAGAATGCTGTACAATTTGTTTGTTCCTGGAGTAAAAGGGAATCATAGATTTACTTAATATCTAAGCGTTTCTAGCTGATAAATAACTACTTCACAGGATTTTCTGAAAATCATTTCAAAGAAGTAAATTGAACTGTGGTATGTTTCTACACGCTTTTGTGACTTGTAAACGGTCATTATAGATCCACATAGAGATCGAATGATTGCAGATCTAACCAAATGGAAACAAGAACCTGGGATGCTTATTTTCGATTCGATCGTGTACAGGGTTTCACTAACAATAATGAACACCATCTAAATAAAAATACGGTAGGTATAGGTATAAAGCTCCACAGCTCATCTATATTGGATATGGCGTTTAGTATCCAACTTAACTAGCAAAAAGGTGCCTATGTAGGCAAATTAATCATCAATCCAACCTCAGTCACTATACAACAAAATTAGATGGACTTTGTTTTCAACTATAGTTCTTTGTTGTTGCACCATATAATCCATTTGCAATATAATGCTTTTTGTAGAACTCTTCCTCCTTCCCTCCCCTCCCCTCCCCCGCTTTTCTCTACTAACTGTCGTTTGTTATTGAAAGGCCTGAAGCAGCGTACAAAACTTGAATAAGGAAAAAAAATAACAACTGACAATGCTCAGATGTTTGCTGACTTTGTGTGATATTTTTTGCTCAGTCGGCCCGCCGCTGAACGTTAATAAATGAAGAAGTTAGGTGTGTTGAGAAAGTGCAATTATACTGTTTCTCTAATTACCCACGTAATTTGCCATACTGGTTAGATTAGTTGCATTGTAAAGCTTGTTACCATATGTTTGGCTTGGTCTGGAGTGAGGTTATTAGCCAATTGAATATTTAGCTTTATAATTTAAACTTGCAACCGACTAGGGTTTGTTTCCTAAACCTGTAATCTTTTGCGAATGTTTGTTGTTGGTTGAGTGTCTATACGAAATGATGGAGCAATTTCTGAAAAGTTATGGAAAAAATGTTGAATTCCCTTAAACTTGCTTTCTTATAGTTGAAGTTTAAATGTCAACTGATCATGGTGTCTTTTTTTCAAAAAAAAACAAAGCCGATTAAATAATTGTTTGTTCCATCTTTGGAAAGGAGACTAACAAAAAAAAAATAACAAAAGTTGTACCGATGTCCCGATCCTTGATCCCACCACTACAGCAAACCATAATAGTCAATTGTTGTAATTAAATTACTTATTTTATTTAATAATTCTTCATTATCTTTTTGATCTAATTTAAATCTAGATTTAACATATTCTTTTTCTCTATTTTTATGCCTCGATAAAAATTGGGATACTATTTTTGTTCCGAACCTCCAGTGTACAGTTACAGTACTGGCAGACCATTTTTTGTTTGCCTAACTCAGTTTTCAAGAACATTTCTAACAAAACAAACAATTGCAACTGGTGATCAATTGAAAAGGATTCAATTGTCCCCAGGAGACTAGAATGTTTTAAAAAATGTTCACTGGTCCGCTTCAACCTTGTTAACTTTTATCCTATTGTCCTCGAAGTTAAAACTTTTGTTAGATCAAAAATCCTATTTATACTAGAAGAATCTGGTTTTCAACCTAATGAGGAAAAAAAGTGAGCTATAACTTGCATACGCTTGTTAAAGTAGTGTGTATCACAGAAGGCTGTGTAACTTAAAATGCAAAGTCCCGTTTCGGACAGGTCTCAAATTCTATTCCTGATATGAAAGGTTTGGGAACTTCAAAGTCTATGTTTTTTGTTTCTGAAGACAGATGGGTTGTCGTATATAGTAATAGGTTCATTTAATCTATTTACATTTGAAATGGGGGATAATCTCTGATTTTTGATTTAAAGATAGTCCAAAAATTTGGATTGTAGTGGTCAAAAAGTATTTTAACTATTCTGCTATTTTATTTTATTTGTAAGTATAAACTGTTGCAAGTTACATCTTTTAAGTGATTTTTGGAAGAAGTGATCAAATAATTACGACAAAAAATTTACTTATGTTGTTTTAGAACTGAGTTCTTCTTTTACTTTCTTGTTTCCTGAAGAACGTTTCATTTTACTATGTTGGAAAACTTAACACAAATTGGATCATTTGATTGATAGATAAATTTAACAAATGTCAAAGTGACTTTGAAACCCCCCTCTATTGAACTGCTCAAGAAGAGAAAGAGCAAACAAAAGCTGAGGAATAGGAATTAGCTACCCGCGACATATCATGTGTTGTACTTCTGCCTTTTTTTTTTGTCTTCTTTTTTGTAAAACGCACAGCCTTTGTCAGCCAGTCATTCCAAGCTGCGGCCACTTTGGATTTTTATCTATAATCTGTAGATAAAAATATCCACTGTACAGAGATTCTTTGAAATAGATTCTATAAATATAATAATAAACATCTACTTGTTTATTGAACAGCTCTTGAACCTATTTATTCATAACTATAGATCTTTTATCTGCTAAAAGGTGCAAACACTCACACTCACATAAAAAAAAGAACCAACCTAACTGTCAAACATTACATACAACATGGGTTTAAAGAAACTGTTCAGGCCACCAAAGGAAATTTCCAGGGAGGACGGCAAAGAATTACTAGAGATGAATGGTGTCATTACTAGAAACGACGAAGACCCTCATAGAAGAAAATTCAAGTTTGGTGAATTCAGTAAATACGCAAGAGAAAAGACTTCATCTGAAGAACCGTTAAGACCTCGTGGTTACCAACCAGAAGATGCTGAACCAGGCCCAACTTCCGCTGGTTCATATGATGACCCTTACGATCCAAATACACAATCTACAGTTTCTGGTGAAACTTCTTCATCTGGATCAAGATTTGCCACTAACAAGAATTACCAGGAACAACAGCAAAAACAACAACAGCAGCAACCTTATCAGTATAATAAACATCATCAGAGTGAAATCAACCAACAACGACAACAAGCCCAACAATCATCTACAAACCAAATGACTTCTCAAATCAACAAATCTGCAGCACCTTCATATCACACGTACGATCCTTATGAACATGCGGAAGATATATACTCTACTGCACCAACAGCCCAAACTCTTATGCATCAAAGCAGACCTCAAGAACAAGAACAAGGTCAAGGGGATTTGGACTTCAACAGTTACCCGGGAGCATCATCATCTCAACAACAAGTTTATGATCCTTACATGGAACAGCAAAATATTCAAGAAGAAGAAGAGATCGATGAAGAGGAAGAGGAGGTTAATAGAATTGTTAGACAAACTAAGGATGTTCGTGAAGCTACTGTTAAGTCCACACAAAACATTTTAGGTCATTTAAGGCAAGCAGACGATACAGCCACCAACACACTAGGTACGCTTGGTGCTCAAAGAGAAAAGATGTACGAAATTGAAAACAACTTGAACATGATGGAAACACAACAAAGATTTGTTGATGATCACGTTAAAGATCTAGAGCACTATAACAGAAGTTTGTTCCACGTTAAAGCTAGTAATCCGTTCACCAAAAAATCTAGAATGAGAGCACAAGAAAACAAGTTTTTGGCACAAAGAACAGCTGATAGAGAAAGAGATGCATCATTGAATTCAAACCTTTATAAAGCTCAAAACACTATGATTGATCAGTTGAAAGGCCCTCGTGAGGTTGCAGAAGCACACTCTGACCTCAAGGATCAATACGATTACGACAGAAGAGTTAAAGAAGCCAGTATTTATCTCACTGAAGAGCACGATGAAGAAGATGAAAAAATGGAAGTTGAATACAGTAAGAATATGAGTGAAGCTAGTAAACTTGCTTCTAACTTGAGAAAGAAAGCTAACGTTATTAACGCGGAGATCGCATCTCAAAATAAAGGACTGAGAAATATTGGAGAAAAGGTTAACAAGGCTGACGACAAGGTTGTTTTAACCACCAACAGAATCAGAGGTATCTAATCTAATAGTATAAATATTTCAATAGTGTTTTTTTTAGTACTTTTATATATTGTATTCTATGTATTTTTTCCTAGTAAGTCCTTTTTTTTTTTCAATTTAACTTACTGTGTATCTTTTATTAACCGATAACGGTGCATTCGCCACTCACACTTTTTTTCAATCTTGTTAAGCCACATTCGCCTCTGAGTCATGCGAAGCGTAGCCGTAAGAAGCGAACACTTTGACTCCATCTTGTTTATCTACGATAAGTCACTTTTCTTTGTAACGGGCTTGAACCAATAAAAAGTTGAGAGGAAACATTTTCGAAACAACTACTTTCAAAACAAAGAAGTTTAGATACACATCAAGACATTCTACATTCTCCGAACTAATATCATCGTCTACTACTATACCTCACTCTAACCATGGTTGCTAGTAAGATTAGAGACATCATTTCGGTGACTCGTAAAACTGCTCGAAATCTCAGACAGTCTTTGGAAGAGATAACAGAGCAGTTAATAGCCAACCAAAGACAGAGAGAGTTAGAAGCTAGTCTCCAAAGAATCCCAGTCAGAAATAGTACAGGCAGTTCAAATCAACACCCACTGCTGAACGGTTTAGCAAGAAGAAGCTTTTGCACTGTTCCAAGAAGAAACCATTCTACAACTACAAGAATATTATCCTCTAGTATCCCAAATACAACTAGAAAACCATCGGTTTCCGCATTCACTAGAAACGTGATTTTCCAAGTCCAACCTTTCAAGATTTCAACCAGAGCAGGTTCACAAACTTTCTCTCGTGCTATTGGTGGTGGCGGTACCCCAAGCTCATTATATTCCCATTTTACCCAGCATAATGCAAGAATGTTCTCTACTTACGGTAATAGAGTTGCAGCTGAAGCGGTGACCAACTTAACACAAGGTATCAGAGCCACTTTATTCAAGGGATCCCACTTGAACCTTAAATTTGGATTAAAGGATCAAGTTGGATCAATTAAAACAAACAAAGCTTATATCGATCAAGACATTAAATTAGCAAGAACCGATTCAGAATCATCCAACTTGGTTGCAAATGGTTGTTTTGTTGATTTCAATCTGAACTCCAAATACCATCAAATCGAAGTGTTACCAGAAAAATTCATTTTAGGTGATGATATTTTGGATGATTTAGAAAAAGTCATCAACGAAGAGCTGGCTTACGTTTCTTTAGTGATGAATGATATCAGAAAGTTGAAATCTTTGATTGGTGAACCTAGTTCTGAAACAATTGTCAGGGGCCGAAACCGAATAATCCGATGTCATTTCCCAAATTGTGAATGTGATAAAATGGAGAGATTACTCTCTGAAGCTAACATTACGACTGGTATCGTTATCATTGATAATGAACACACGAACTTAGATTTCGACAACATCAATTCATCCTTAATTTTATCCTCTGACTTATCCATGTCCAGTTCCCCTAGTGTCATAAGTATGTCAGAGTTGGAAAGTTTTTCTTTTACAGATGAGTCAGTTTTATCTACCTGGATAAGTGATGAAAACAATCTAGGTTTCTATACCCCTAGACATCAGATTTTATCTTCAAGCGATGAATTAGATTTTATCGAAGCTCCGGATATTGTTAACGAAGTGTATAGCTCATCCAGTGGATTTATTTTTGCTTGATGAGTACATTTTTATAATATATCATTGACTTTTTGTTTTGTTTGGTATGTGAGAATTTATTCTTCATTTTATGGTTTTTTTTATATGTTTTTATAGTGTTTTTTTTTTGTTTCTACGGTTATTCATCTCAGGTATTCAACTTTATGTTCAGGGCTTTATTCAGAATTAGTTATTTAATTGTCAATTCAATACTTATTATCTTTTTACTACTCATCTTTCAGTAAGCTATGTACGTAAAATGTCGATTTGAGAATTAATTACTTAGTACGCGATAGATTCAATGTAGAGCCTAATCTCAATCTGGCATACATATTTAACAGCCCCATATCCTATGTATCATTTTAATCCAGTGTAAAACAATTTGAGGGACATTAAGACTCATTGTAAAACATCGATATTTTTCAAATCCTGTTGAATCATCTAAGTGTGACCGGTTACAACCTTATTCTCGAAATTAAAGCTTTTTCAACAAACTCAAAATGTCAACAGAGAATAAAGATGTTTCTCAAGAACAAACTGAAGAGAAACTAAACTCACAGGCTCCTGTTCTATCTGCCGATTCCACGTTGGATGATTTTCAAAGTGCAGAAGAAGAAGAAGAAGACAACCATGCCGATGAAGAATCAGAAGAAGAAAAAAGCATTTTTAAAGTTGAGCCAACTCAAAGTGAACAGGAGGTCAAAGGGCAAGATATAAATTCCATAATTGAAACAAAGGATGAATCTGAAGAGATGGAACAACAACAACAATCCGAACAAGAACACGAGAAAGAAGTGGATGCTACTTCATATATTTCAGAGCAGGCTGAAACTATACCTGAAACTGCCGATGACACTACACCAGCACCTATTAGTCAGACAGGTGAATTTCTTTTTGAAACACCAACTACAGAAACTATAACGAATGAAGAAACTGAAGCAACAGAGCTAGAAATAACAGAACAAGAAACCAAGAAAGATATAACGGTCCCTATTCCTGAAGCCAACCAAACCATATCAGAACAAAATGATGTGACAGATTCAGGGCATGGATCTGAAATCTCAGTAGAAGAAAACAAACAAGAACCTACAACGGTCGAAATATTAAACTCAAAAACGAATTTATCACCAGAATCTAACAAACCATCACCTCCAGAGCTTCCACCTAGAGATGATGAATTAATCATGATCAATTCAGAAGATGTCCCAAACGAGACTCAACTTGATGATATGCCAACTAGTCCAATGAACAAACAAGTGAATAATTTCAAGAAGTGGTTTAATTTCAGCAACTTGAAATCTGAAAATAACTCTTCTGATAACTTGACTGATAATATGAAACTATTGTCATATCCCGAAAATTACAACCTTGCCTTACTAAGATTCCAAGAGAATTCAGACAGTTTGTTGTCGAAATCCATCAGAGATCAAGAATCTGTTAATACATCTGCTGACAGTTTGAGAAAGACCTTCAATGAAATCAAAACAGGAATTGAGTTCACCAATGATGATCAACTAATCCAAGGAATAGATTGGGAATTTTGGTCAGAAGTTGTTAATGACTATAGTTCAGTTGTTAAAAATAAGCCTGAAGAATTGCTAAAATACATTACTCGTGGTTTTCCTAGAGAATTAAGAGGTATGATATGGCAATTGATCTGTAATTCAAAATCGTTACATTTGGAAGAATTCTACAGAAATTCAAGAAATTCAACTAGTGACTACGAAAAATTGATCAAAAGAGACCTTGCAAGAACTAGTTTTGTTACCAATAGCGCTGTTAAGACTAAGGTTGACGATTTATTTGAAATTATTAAGGTTTATAGTTTATTTGATAAAGAAGTTGGTTATACACAAGGTATGGCTTTTATTACGGTTCCAGTATTAATGAATATGGAAGCAAGTGAAGCTTTTTGTATGTTATCAAATTTGATGAAGAATTATGGGTTTAGAGATCTATATCTACCTGAAATGCCAGGACTACATATCAAGCTTTACCAATTCGATAGATTACTAGAAGATTTGATCCCAGATCTACACACCCATTTGAAAAGACAAGGTGTTCGTTCTTCAATGTATGCCACTCAATGGTTCTTAACTCTATTTGGTTACAAATTCCCATTGGAGATGGTGTTGAGAATATATGATATTGTTATCGCCGAAGGTATTGAATCTGTTTTAAAATTTGCCGTTAATTTAATGATGAAGAATCAACAACATTTACTCACGTTACAATTTGATGAATTATTGGGTTTCTTGAAGGATAAATTGTTTTTCTTTTATGTTGATAACCCCACTAGTAGGCAAGATATTAGCAACAATGGAAACAATTCAGTGAGGCATTTAGCCGATGCTTACTCTAACAAGGAAATTACAGTTGACTCTTACAAGTTAGAAGAGTTTGTCAGTGACTCCATGTCTATCAATATATTACCAATTTACTTGAGAAGGTACGAAGCTGAATATGGAGAAATCCATAAATTAGAGAAAGAAAGAGACGAAGAGATTGAAGAATTAAGAACCAGAAACGGCCAATTAACAAGAGAAGTTAGACACATTGAAGCAGCCTATGCTACATTGAACAGAGAACACGTTGAAATTGTTAATGAGATGGTTGAAGGTAAAGTTCAAATTGCAAATTTACAAGATGAGAATCAACAATTACAAAAACAAATCGAAGAAATGAGCGATAGATTAAGCCATCTAGAAAAACAAACTGATACAAAAATTGATTTCACTGGTGAAATTTCAAATAATATGGAACTGGAGATTTATAAAACTATGGAAAGAAATTTAGAAGTTATGGAAGAAAACAGAGTGCTTGAAGATCAGTTATCTAAGCTTGAGAATGAATATGCGGGAGTTAAGAAAGAATTAGATGAAATAAAAGTCACTTCTGCTAAATGGGGCCTGAAGAAAAAAGCGTTTTGGTAAATTAGCACCGAGTTTTTGTAATTCAATATCAGTTTTTAACCAAAATAGTTAATGGTGTAAAATTAAGTAAAAATACCGATGAGACAACTTTAGCGCCAGAATATCCTCAATAGTACGAACAAGAAGTAAATGTGAAAATTGTTACTCCATTTGTCAGTTAAAAGGTACAATAAAACATTTATAGTGTGCAATATCTTAATCGGGGTTTACATGATGATGGAGTATGTATCTGCTGAACATGTTATTAGAGTCCTAGTTAGACATTGGTATAAAGACTAACAAAGGGGGTATTTTTGTAATATAGATTGAGAAGGTATAAACGTCACGCACAAAACCGATAAAGCTTTATGCCTCTATTTTCTGATTTTTCAAAGCGCTCACAAAGATCTGAGGTTGATTTGAATATCGAGAGGTTGAAACTTGCAGATTGATTGAATAAACATACTCGATGAGTAGATTTAAAGTTAGTGATTACAACAAAATTTCGAATTGCCGCCATCGATTAGATCATACATAGATTCCATATACACATAACAAAATGTTTTCTACAACGAGTTTCAAGTCGTTTGTTCAAACAAAGGCACAACCAATAACAAGATTATTTTCAACAACTTCAACAAATAATGCTAGATCATATAAATCAATTGTCAACAGACAACTCAAACAAGAATTAGACTTACAACCTGGTGATGTGAAGCCAAGATTACTTGTTATCCCTGAAAATAAATCCAAGTATCCAGCTTATCCATATGGTGAAGCTAGAATTTTCAAGAGAAGTGACAGAGGTTTATTTGGTGGGCAAGTTATTTCATACGGTAATCAAATCTCTGAAATGAAGAATAAGAGCAGAAGAGTATGGCTACCTAATATAGTGAACAAGAAATTATGGTCTGAAACATTAGATAAATTAGTCCAAGTTAGATTAACGGCAAGAGTTTTGAAGACCATTACAAAGGAAGGTGGATTAGATAATTACTTAACCAAAGATAAAGCCGCTAGAGTCAAAGAACTGGGTGTATTTGGATGGAGATTAAGATATGATGTGTTAATGGCTAAAGATAGACAAAATGCTCGAAAGAATTATCAAATTTTGACTGATTCAACAGGTAAACAATGCAAAGTTTATTATACTGGTTTATACAAAGGTGAAGAAATTAAATTGGTTGTTGGTAGAAGACAACTATTACAAAAATTGTTCCCTGTTGTCAAATACAATACCGCTGGTGACTTGAAGTTTGCTCACTTTAACGAAAAGCGTAGAGCTACTCCATTCAACGAACTATTACAAGAACTTGAACAATTCGGCGTGGACTTAAACGATGCTTTATTAAAATAATCTAATATAAAATAGGAAAAAGGCCAATATTTCGAAGCATATATATAGAACATTACCATGTTAATTAGTTTGTACATAGATCTTTAGTTCGAACATACTAAAGAAAGATATAAATCGACGGAGTAAAGCAATGTAATTAATGTGTGAATATGGGGTATAAACTATTCAGTTAAGTATGGAATCTTGAAAGAGCAAAAAGGGGTAAATAATCAAGGCTGTGAAAAATAAGTGGAGTAACACCCGTGCATACTAACATATACATTACTTTACCACTCAAGATCGATGTGCCACTATTCTTGCATTGCCACACTTACAGATTCCAACCACAAGTAAAGTGGCTGTGCACACTACCTCACTCGGTCACTCTAAAAAAAACAGCGGTCACAATCACAACCACACCTTCCGCATTAGGAAACAATTTTTAAGCGTACGCCTCCCACCATAATCTGCTGCCATTCTTAGTTTCGTGTCACCATAAAACTCCTCTTCCTTAGCAAATTCCTTAACTATGTGACGAAATTTTCAGCGAAAATTTTCACCGTTTCTATCACTAACAAATCCAGGAAACAATTTACTCCTGTTTGTGAATCCCAGTTCAAATTATTTGGTACATTAATATATATCAATTTTATTAAACTAGACACATACCAAACAATCTCTTGATTTATACTCCAATAGTAATACATAGATCAAATATATACAAAATGGCTAAGTCAGGTATGTACATTCCATCAATAATGCAAGACTAGAACACGAATACCTAGATTTCATTACACCGCTAATAGATTTACATATGTTGATGATGATCGTTAAATCATAGGAGACAGACAAAAATACATATAACTACAGAAGAATATCACAAAAAGTATAACATCAAACTCAAAATGAATGATAAATTTAATATTTTTAAGGATACTATATTGAAACCACTTCGTATCCAATCTGAGTTGATTGTAAAAATTAAGGAACTCATATGTTAAAGCTGTATGAAGTGGCAACAAGATCAAGATGTTCAACCAGTCACATGAAAACTTTTATCTATCATATTATTTAAACCAGATTTCCATAAATTAGTTATTTCAACTAAATGAAATATACACACCAATAGCAAATAAGAAAATAGTTGGCATGTTTTATCATTCATTCAAGTTGAGAGAAGTTTTCAGTTTCTAAGAATTCGTTCAGATTTTCAAAAAAACGTCAATACCAAAATGAAGACACAGCAAATCTTTGAGATTCATACTCATATTGATCATCGTAATCTGAGAATTTCCTAGACCTCAACTCAATCTTACAAAGTTATATAAAATTTTTCATTCTCCCATGAATGACGATTGTCATATATGAAAATAAATTCAGTGCTAAATGGGATCCTATTGTTCCAGTTCTTCAACTCAAACAAAAAATGAAATATCCACCAACAAGTTTTAAATACTAACATTATATTAAATTCTTAATTTTATTATTATAGGTATCGCCGTCGGTTTAAACAAAGGTCACAAAGTTGAATCCAAGGAAGTTGCTCCAAAGATCTCCCAAAGAAAGGGTGCTTTATCCAAGAGAACTGCTTTCGTCAGATCATTAGTCAGAGAAGTTGCTGGTTTAGCTCCATACGAAAGAAGAGTTATTGAATTAATCAGAAACGCTGGTGAAAAGAGAGCTAAGAAGTTAGCCAAGAAGAGATTAGGTACTCAAAAGAGAGCTAAGGCTAAGGTTGAAGAAATGAACAAGATCATTGCTGAATCAAGAAGACATTAAATTTACTTTTCTTTATTAAATATATAATAATCCATTTATAAAGAGAAAGATTTTTATTTATTGTGAACCAAGAGGATAGGATACTGTTGTTATGTTTTTTGAACTCATTTCATTAAAAAATTCAAACTATAATATCATATGGGTTTATATATAAACAGCTTAATATAAATTTTCATGTATTGTACCAGGTATTGTTTTTATTATTTATAAATACATTTTAATTTTAGTTTTTATTTTTATTTTTCACAAGATCATGAGGAGGGTGTTGAAGTGAATTCCACTTTTCTATTAAAGTAGACTAGAATAGCTAAAGTATCACCATTTCGGTTTAGCTTGGTTTTCTTAATCTTATCTAATTACTATAAAATGATAATCACACTTGGATTAGGGTACCCCGTGGTTTAATAGCCCGGTTAAATTGGCACTTAAGACAATTTGGTCAACTCTTATTCGCCACTATATATCCACCAGCCATTAAAACATGCGCCACATTATATAGAGTAACTCAAATATTTATTCATTTACATGATTAAAAGATTCATACTGGAAATCTACAGAGATCCAAGTTGATAACCAACAAAGCAAATATGTTTGTACAACCCTGGATATTAATTACTATTAGTATACTTTCAAAGCATTGTTAATAGAATTTAGATAACTTTATTCACGATAATGTTGCCTATTCATAGACTTTTAAAAGTGGTAATGCCCACCACTAATTATCGTTCGAGATTAGTCCCAGTTGTCCTGAAAACTGGTTTACAATTCCTGAAAGCTTACTCCAATTCTGAGAATCCACCCTCCTATTTCAAGCATGGCGCCTCCTTACCTAAAACATTGGATGAGATACGATCAGAACAGCAAAGGGCTCAACAAGCAAATTCCCAATTCTCATCACCATCGTCATCTACTCCAAATTCCCATCAACAGCACAGTCAATCGTCTAGCATACCACCCGCCTCTTCACCACCACCAACTCCACCCCCTTCGACCTCAAGAACAGGAATGTCTCAGGAATCAATTGTTAGTAGTCTTATGGTTTTTTTGATAATGAGCTTCATGTTCTTAGAATATATGGCTAACACGAGAATCAATGAAAAAGAAGTGGAAGTTTTGAAAAAGAATCAAAAAGAGATGATGTTGCAAATGCAGAATTACAAGAAAAAAGTCGCCTTGCATACTATTGAACTAACCAAAAAAGACGTTTTAATCCAGGGAAAGATGCAAATGCACATAGCCTTACTACGTGAACAATTGATTGATAACGGTTTAGAACCTGTTAAAATTGAAGAAGCCTTGAAAAAATTCGAACAAGAAGTCAAAATGCAAACAACTTTAACAACCATTGATTTATGGGTTCCTGGCGAATCTAGATTGAAGTCATATATTCCTGATGCTCATGAATATTCCAAGAAATAAAACCATTTTATTCGTTGATGTTTTTTCAACCCTACCTCACGTCATACAATACATCGTCCTAACTTTTTACAGAGCGCAAACTAGTTAGAGATATTACACTGTCTTTATAGATATATATATCCGAACCTTTATGCATACATTATACACCAAATATTCATTGTAAAACTACATACTATTGAAAAGATCTATAATTGTTTTCAAAAAATTAAACATTAGATCAATATCATGTAACAAAAAAGCACACACATTAGTTGTATTCACTGTTCCATCTTTCTTTAGAGAGATTATTGTAGTGAATAGTTAAATTTGTCCTTTTTACACTAAAATGACGATTTGCATTAGGTTTAATTGACTATATCGATGTCTTTCAGCTTTTTGATGGGTGGAAAACTAAATGATTATGACAAAATGTTTTTGCCAGGAGAAATGGCAATGTGAGATTATTTTGGCAGACGTTTTATTGAGTCTTTGGCAAAAAATCAAAGCAAATTTCTGGTTGTTGCTTGATTTGACAAGTATAACAGTGGTAATTGAATTAATGTAGGATAAGTCAAAGTAATGAGGTACGTCCCAGAGGTGAATTAACCCTTGTTTTCAGTCGCTAATACGACCCGTGATTAAAATTGGCAGTCTTCTTTGAAATTTGCGCCAACAACTATAAAAGAGAGAAAATTTTCAGTTTTATCTTTTTTGTACTTTTTTAACCATTATTTTATTCTTCTTCTTTCCTTATATCAATGTCTTAAATACCGTAGGCGCCCATTAGAGTCACAAAACACATTATTCTCAATATGTGTAATGTGCTCGGGTTAGCCTTAGATGAATGTTAAAAAAACGGATGTTTTTTTTGTTTTTTTCGGCCTTTAAATGTCGTGTCATTTGGCTCTTTATTTGCTTTGACTACGCGGTCCTTAACTCACATTTTCCTTCAATTTAAATATTATCATTGTTATAATGATACTGCTGAATTGTAATTTGTCGAAATCTTCGTTTGAAGTTTCGCAAAAAACTCAAAGACATGGTATAATACAACTAGTAACCAAGAGAGTAATAAATAGATACATTATAGACAAACAAAAACAGTATTTCGAGATGTATTATTTTGTATTGAAATAATAACAAACATTTAGCGGTATTGGTGCAGCATTTTAGCATCGATCATTTCCTTCTTTCTCTGTTCCATCTTGAACTTTAGTAGTCTTGGAATAGGGCAACAAACTGATCTTGAATCTTCTCCATTCTTAGCATAGAAATTAGTACAGCATTTGTACAATGTATCTATAGCTTTTGTGCACTTGGATTCGTCATAGTTATTTCCTTTCAAACAGTCTAGAGCGAAAAAAAAGAGGTAGAATGACAGTGTTAGTATGTAACCTGGATTTAGCTTGCCTCGCTAGTTGAACGAATTGAGTTGAAAATTATACTTACCTTGAATCTTACAAGCCTCTGCTTTACAAGGATCCGTTCCACAGCTTGACATTGTACCAGCTAATTGATATGATTTAATACCTATTTGAAGATATTTCTATAAATCACCGAAAGAAACCCGCTATCATGAATATATAACAGATGATTGATCACTTTGAAAAGTCAGACTCTACATTCATGACAAGTCGTGTAGGTGGAGCATTTGCCACAATTTCACCAGCCATTGGATTATTTGTAGTGGAGCAGCTGGCTTTCCCTTCTTTTCATGGGAGAAGGATCAAATTAATATTCACCCTTGATATCCCAAGACTATGAAAAGTTCATCGACAATCTGATGTATGTAGTTTTTGGAGACAAATTGTATTTGAAATAAAACCATCCAGTTTTGATAAAGGTAAATTGGTAACGTCTTCAAATTCATACAATGAACCCTGAATCAGCAGACTCAATTAACAATCCAGAGCTAGATCAAGAAAGGGCTCATTTTCAAATTGGTTCAACTTCAACTATTCAATCTTCAATAATTAAACCTTTTTTTAGAAACACAGATCTTAAATATGGATCTCTGAAGTTAATTGGTGAAACAACCAAGTCCAATAGTTCTTTCAACACAATCGGGTTTGGAAAAGGTTCTAATATACTTCTCCGTGATTCTACCATCGATATTTTAATTACTGATTTTAGAAAGTTTGTGTTGAGATGTTTGAGGTATGTTTTTACTTTATGGCTTAGGTTATTTGTAATAGTCAATTATATTCAATTAGTTATCAACTCTCAATTTTGGTGGTTTATCCTGCAGCTCAATATTTTCCCTCAAGATATTATCCAATCCTCAAATGCTAGTACTGCTTCTACCCTTCAAGATACGACAAGCCAAAATAGTAATACCATTAAGATTCAAACATACTTAGATTCTTCAAGGTTTATGAAATTTTTGAATAGATTACGTTATTTACCTACTAGAATCGGTAACCACACTTTACAGGCTTCATTGAGAAACTCTATTCCCAAAGATCAGCATACCATAAAGCAAGCAATAGGTCATAGCAACTTGCCACAACATATGGTTTCAATTTACAGTTTATCACCATTAGTAGTTCCACCACCACCTGAACTACCTATACCATACTTGACGGCGGAAAAAAAACTCGTTGTCCCAGATAAGAAAGAAACAACCAGAGTATTGGCACAGAGGGCAGAATGGGCTGCTGCGCATCATACTCACAAAGCAGCTGAAATCATGAGAGTTTGTACAGAAGTTTCAAAATTAGTCACTTGGACCGCATATAGTGGTATTAAATCATTAACTATTTACGAAAGTAATGGCTATGCCTGGAATGATCTATCGAGATTAAGCTCAATGATTCAATCAGAGATGGCCAGTTTAAATAATGGTAAGCCAGATACTAGAACATGGATCAAGCTAGTCAATTTGAATTTGAATACAACAACTGTTATCGGCAATAGTACAATCAAAAACCATTCGACGACAAATCATGATAATGAAATAAGAGAAGAGAATACAGATACACAGTTTGATTTGGCAAGTGTTGATCCTACACCAGTTAGCGCCAACATCACAAGCTCCACTTTGATTCAAGAAGAAGAATCATGCATGAGCTACGGAGACTTAACGGTTTTTCTTGTGTCACAAAATGATGGAAAGGGGAAAATATGTGAGATGGTTAGAAACTACTTGAACGATAATAATTCTTCATCATCAATAGATTTTTTAATAAACAAAGAGATGTCCAAGTTGGAAGCGCCTGACCTTATTCTAAACTTTTCTGCACCAAGAGACAACCCTAACAGTTTACACGGGTTCCCAATATATGATTTTGAAAATGAACCACTATTAATATCTAATGTGGGTCAAACCACATTTCCTTTTTTTGCCAAAGGGATCCGGTATTATTCCTCCCAACTACACTCATAACTAATCATCATCCTTTTCTTCTGTTTTATATTTTTAATCTTTGCCCCTCTACAAATATGTAGTTATTAATTTCCTTCTATAGTTCATATATATATATAAGTGCGTGTTCTTTTCTTTCCTCTTGCTATTACAAAGTACCGAATATAATACAACAACATTATACTACTATACTTTAACGTCAGCTGTTATTCTCTGTCGGTATGAATGTTTCATACTTCTATAATTATTAACAAAACCTATAGATTATGTCATTATAAGCTGTTTCAAATATCCCCAGCTGAGCCGCACAGCCCTACATTCTGCCACTTTCACGTCGGGCAAACAAAAGATAAGTGGAGTTACGTGTGGTTTTATACATTAATGTTTTTTTATAATTAAATAATTAAACTTTCATATTCTCATGATCGCCCTCCTTCTCTCCCTTCCCTCCTTTTATAACTATATATCATGTTAAGTTCCTATATTTCTATATATATATATATACGTCAATCTGCACTTTAATTTTTCTCAATACTAAACCAACCATTTATTTATAACATTTCATAAACTGTTATACTCAAATTTTGCTGAACCTCATCTAATCGTTCAAGGGTAACCCCACATAAACTCAAACAAAGTTAGCCATTTGTTTAATAACATTCCAACCGTGTCTCGTTTTTTAGAAAAGAACTCTGACAACGCGTAAACATTTTGTTGAATCAATTAAGAATCCTTTTATTTTTGTTTAGCAGTTAGTGTTTAATAAGTCAGATATCTAATGACGAACGGCAAAGTTGAAACACGAGACACTGAAAGTGTTATATGGGCTTCTAAACCCAAACTCTACGACGATTTCAAAACCCCATTTCTATACAGAACCATTGATCCTAAAATCCAACTTCTTTCTCCAACGGAAAAATACCCTTATAGATCAATTGAGTTGGGTATGGAAGGGGATTTTCAATCTGAAACTGACTTGGATGGCAAGTCTCCAAAATCATGCTTTGCTATTGGTAGATCTTCCGATAAAGCAAACAAGACACACAGAAATGAATCAGAAAAATCGTTTTTTTTCAATGATATTGCAATCAGTGCTACACATTTAGAAGGTTATGTGTGCCCAAACTCTGAAGAAGATGTTGAATATGAGAGAAACTCCCTGAAGCCTGAATATGAAATTTTTCTTCGTGACGTTTCTCAACATGGTACCGTGATTTTGAGACATGGTAAACGTGTTGCAACTAACTTACCAGAAGATGAATACGTTTCCATCAAATCGGGTGATATTCTTGGTTTAGTTATCCTTGGCCGTTGTACTAACTGGTTAGACAGTGGTTATGGTGATAATATCTTCAAGGATACTAAGATGCAATTCCAAGTTATTACTGATTATACTTCCCGATTGATGTTAGTCAGATTAAACACTAAATTGTATGAACAGATTTTTGACTTAATTGAATTTGGAACTGATGATATGATTAGTCCACCAGACAGCGAGAGAATCTCGCGGGACTTGAATTGGTATCTTCCATATAATCTCAACTTACAAGCCTCTGGTGTTGATAAAAAGAATTTCAATGGTGATGATTATTCAGTCGCTTATGATCAGATGACTGATATAGCTTTCTTCAACAAGGATTCTGGTTTCAATGAGTTGATTCATGATAAAGAGGAGCTTGAAAAACCATATGGTTTCCGTCACTTAGAGTATCTGACTAGAACAGATGATGTTGATGATGATTCCGAGGACGAAGAGTATATCCCGCCAAACTCCAGTGAAGGGGAGATTCCAATAGAAAAAGACCATGACGGTAATGATGAAGAACATGGTGACTACTCAGCTAAGGATTCTGAATCTGAAGGTGATTATGAACAAGAAGTCGATAACATTAAGGATAAAGAGCTTAAATCTTGCGATGCTAAAACCTCAGGTGCAGGTGAAACAATTGCTAAGAAAAAGGTTGAGTTGGAACTCAATTCAGAAGATGAAAACGACGAGCGCATTGATCAAAACGATGACGAAGACAATTGGAGCGATGGCAGTATGAACGAAGATGATTTGAATGAAGCTAAATATTCATCCACTTATTGGAGTTCTCAAGACTACAGTTACGAGCCTAACTGCGATTATGATGATCACAGCGCGGACTGTTGCGAAGCTGATTGTATACTAGGTATGTGCACCGACTGTGATAGTGATTCAGATTCCGCTGATAGCGATAGTGAAGGCTCTATTGAAGAAGAAGATCCTGTCATTGTTGTTGTAGTTGATGATGATGACAATGATGACGAAGATGAAGATGATGATGATGAAGAAGAAGAAGAAGATGATGATGACGATGTTGACGAAGAAGATGATGATGATGATGAAGAAGAAGATGAAGACGAAGATCTTGTGATTTCAGAACCTGCTGTGTCAGTTGATGTTTCAAAAGAAGAATCCATATTTGAACACCTAGACAATGATTTCTCATCATCAAATTCATCGTTAATTTCTGCTTCCGGTAAAGATTCAGATTCAATTTCTGTTTGTGATGATTCTGGTTCTGAACCAGAGGAAGATATTATCATCAAGAAAGTTATGCTTACTGGTAGCAAGAGAAGATTTGAGGAATTGGATGCTGATATTTCCTGTGATACAAAAATTTCCAAACCAAACTGTGGTTCTTTCACATCACCAAAAACTGATTGCAAAAGTTTTGCAGAGGATTACAAAGTCAAGGAGACACCTCCTGCTGCTGCTCCTGCTACTCCTAATTCTTCAAAAATTTTCTTTGCTGGATTGGCAGTTGGTTCAATAGTTACAATGTCTGCATTAGGTGTTGCAGGTGCATTTTTGGAACATTGACGAGTTTATCTGTTTCTTAGCTCATACTTCACCTATTTTAGTTAGTTTCCATGTTTTTCTTTTTTTTGCAAATTTTCAACAATATACCTCTTACCCTCTTTTCTTCCCTCCCCCCTTTTCTTCCCCCTCCCCCTTTTTTTAAATATCTTTTTTTCTATATTTCTTTGCACTATGTCTTTGAACAAGTGTTTTTACTACTCGCTTTTGTTGGGTCTTTTTGTTAGGTTGTTTAATTTTTTGGATATTATATTTATTTATATTTTTTGTTTATTAATAGGCTTTGGGTTTTATTATTATTATTATTATTGCTGTCTTTGAAAGATATGCGGGTTTTGTTAGGAATCACTTTTATTTTTAGGTTTTATTGATTTGTTTTCTTATGGCACTTTTGTTTTTATTTTTTCACTTTCCCTTCCCCCCTCCTCTACCTCTTTATATTTCATATATGTTTTTTCTGATCCTAGGATTTCTATATATGCTTTTATGTTACATTTATATTATTTTGCAATTTTTTAACTTTCACTAAGTTTTTTTTTTCTATTTTTGTTGTTTTTGGAAAAAAAACATTAAATCTATATTCAAGAATTTGTAAGTAAGATTATAAAAATACACTTAATAAGAAATATGCAATGCACCGTATATATATAAATCTATCTTTAAACGTTTATTTGTTTCAAGCAACGATACTTGCATTTGAACTCATGATTGATTCCCAATCCGAAGTCAAAACAAGGTATAATTCCGCCAATGACAATGCCGAAACACCAACGGCTAAACCTAACCACAACCCTAAAACTGATAATCCTAAATAAATAGCGAAAAAGATTTCAAAAGGTGTGGCAATGACATAGTAACTGATCAAACTTAAAATTGAACCGATGCTTTGTCTACCTTGGCCTCTTAAAACGGCTGCACAAATGATGTTGACACAGTCAAGCCACTGGTTGAAACCAACGAGAAAGAACAACTTCGAAACACGTGCAATTAGAATAGGATCATCACTGAACATTGTGGCTAACTGATATCTGAATAAGCCCATCCATGCAAAGTTGAAAAGACTTAATGAAAATGCAATCCATATCATAACTTCAACCGCAATTTTGTAATCTGATGATTGTGCGCCAATGATGTTAGCAATACGTGTTGAACAACAGATACCGACAGAGAATGGGAGTTGGAATGCAAATGAAGCTAATGTGGAAACAATAGATTGTGCAGCTAATTCAGTTTGACCGAACTTGGTTGATAAGAAAGTTAGAACTTGGAATGCAAATGCTTCTGACATGATCATCAACACACCGGGAATACCTAATTGGAAGAATGGGATCCATTCGGAAAATAGTTCGTTCAATGTAATGTCATGGTTCCAACATTGGTAGCCATCTATGAAGTAAATGTATGAAGATAAAGAGATTGCCATAAACCAATAGGTGATAATGAATGAAATTGGAGGAGCGCTGAAGCCCAAAGTTGGTAAAAGGGTATGGTTCAAGTATAAACATAAAGGAACGGCAAAGATTGTGATTCTAGTTGGAACACTAAATTTGGTTTGCGATTGTAAGAATCTTTTGGAGCATTCAAAGATAACCATTGCTGGTGCTGCGATTGGCATGAATTTTAAATAATTTGAGCATAGTTTAGCCAACTCGGCATCTTTTGTAAGTAATAATAACAGGAAATCTGCATTCAACCAAATAATGATGATTGGGATAGTAATAAACAATAAAATAACTGTACATCTCTGATAGTATAACCCGACTTTTTTGAAATTACCAGCACCAAATGCCGTTGAACAGAAAGTATCCATAGATGTTGAAAATCCATTAAAGATAACGGGCCCTGAGACGTAGAAAGAAGTGATCGATAATGAACATGCAGCTAAATATCTTTCACCAAGCTGACTTGAATAGTAGATTGGAATCATGATTTGAATGAAATATTGAAACAAAAAGGTTATCAGAACAGGGAAGGAATTTTTAGCGATATAGTATAGTTCTTTTTTTGCTGATGTGGTTGTGGTTGTGGTTGACTTTGAAGATAGGTTGTCAAAACTATCTTGGTTTATAGTTGAGCCATGATGATACAACACTGATGAAGGCAAGGACGTTGACTCAGTTACCGGTGTCATTTTTGACTTGTCTGGGGTAGTAAGTGCCATGTCTTGAGGGCGATTAATGGTATTTATTCAAATTCTGTAACTAGATAAATTTGACCCAATGAGATAAGTCATGAATGGAGAACGGTGAATTTAGTGGATCAAGAACCAGATAGCCAATTGCAGTTTTTTTCTGTAGACTGTATCTAAAACTAATAAGGTGTATGTACCACTATATTGCTAGTTTCCAGGTACTAATCTAAACCGTTTCTCTAGAAAGAAACAAAGATAAGATAATCATAGGATCAAACAAATTTTCAGATTCAACATGACTAATAAAAAAAAAGATCAAGATAAGATTCCTTTGTTTGTCAACAGGCGTCGTATTGTCAATAAGTGGTTATCAACAACAACAACAAGAACAACAATAGCGCCGGCGCGAATGGAGACCATTGGATTTTGAGTTTTATGGCGGGAACGGCAGGCGGGGTGCGGGATAACGTTGATAATATGAATGTTTACACAGCGGTGGTAATTTGCCGCCAACAAATACAAACCAAGAGTCTGTTTTAAACAGATAATATATATTGACATATCTATGTGAGGATACATTAGACTATGGTATCGTCAATACCAATGAATATATTGATGTTCTGTAGTGGTAGTATTTAGGTATATGAGTTATATAGTATGGTTGTGTTAATGTATCTGTTAGATCATAAGTACAAACGAAACAGGACCAAAACAAGAGAAATAGCTAAAAGAACAGACAGGCTTCAAATAAGAATCCTTGAGCCTTTTGGGGAAATAAATGAAGGGTTTAATGATCAAACACCACCGTTATTAGCAGTTTTGGCATTATACAATTTAGTCAGCCCACTTAATGTGTATCCTCCAACAAAAGAGATTAAGACTCTTTTACTCAAATTCATAGCCTTACTGGTGATTGATGTATATTTTCGATGCGTATTGTTGTTACTGTGTGAAGGTTGAATCTTGAATTTTTTGTGACGGTTTTTCGTTTTTTGACTTTTGACTGGAGGATCTGATGAAATTGAGCTTGAAGATGAAGATGAAGATGATAGATCTCTTTTTCTTTTGGTAACTGTTGGACTGTAGTAATTTATAGTTTGTCTTGGATCGTTGTTAGTTGATCCTTGTGTTTGTCTTTTGTTGACTTGTAGATGTTGTAAACCATTCTGTTTGAGCTTTCCGGTATCTTTAACCGATATTCTTGAAATGTCTTCATTTTGCTCACTATGTATTTTTGAAGACTTTATAAAACAGGGACTTGTGTTGGATTCAGATAATGATGAAGATGATTTTAATTCAGAATGGCTTGTATTTCTATTTTGTTTCTTTATCTTTGGAACGGTAAAGTCTCTTTTTGCTCGTTTGGTTCCACTTTGAGGTCTAGTTCTATCTCCAATTGCTCTTCTTTTCATTTGTTGGAGTTGGTCAGGATGTGCCTTGGATGAAGTTAGGTTTGGTTGAACAATTGTTTCAATGGGTTCTTTCCCTATGGGTTCAAATAAAGTTACATCGTCTTCATTACTACTACTGCTGATTTGACTGCTGTTTTCCTTCTGTGCAGAGTTTGAACTGTTTTCATAAACACTTATTTTATCTAATTCTGGCATAAGTTTTGGTAAATACTAAAAATTATATAAACGTTTCATTGTTGGCAAATGTTCAGAGTTGGCCTGTATGTAACTTTAGGATTTTGTTGTTATTTATATGTATATGACTATGAATAGGGGGATTGTGACAAGTCATATCACATTTTGGGCTTGTTTGTTTATCAAAATAAGTAAAATATATGATCAATCATCTATTTCAACCTTGTTTTTACAAACCACCTTTAATTTTTTAAAATTATTCATAAAATAAATACTATTAAAAAACATATATATAATTATACAAGCATGACAAACGAACAGGAAAAGCAAACTAAAAAAAAAAGAAAACGTAATAAATAAAAACTTAGAAAATGACAAGTTAGGATAACATCTATAAACTCCACGCTTGATGTAAATTTGACAAGACCAATTAATGGGCATGATGTTTATGTTGTGATTCACTTCTTTTGAAGAAATCAAACATACCACCATCTCTCTTAGAGTATGAACTCTTTTGGGTTTCGTAGTTACAACCAGTGTCTACAACATCACCGTTATTGTAAGCGTAACAAGTTGTACCAGCAGCACATTGCATTTCAACCCACTTACCAAAGTTACAAATGGCAAATGCACCATTTTCAGAACATGAGATTTCACCTTCCTGACCACAAGAGTGGGCAGATCCGTTGAATAAGCCCGCAGCAAAATTGGCATTCATGCATTGGGCCTTTGATTTACCAGTCAAAGATGAACAGTCTTTGTAGGCGGCTGCTGAATTTGCAGCGCCAGCTGATGATGAGGTGGTGGAAGTGGTCGAGGCAGTTGATGATATTTTGAATGCAGTAACTAAAGTAGTTGGTTGTTGTTCTGGGGCTTGAGAGGTTGTGGTCAGTTCTGGTTGTTCAGTTTCTAGGGTAGTAGCCTCGGTTGATGTTATGGTTGTAGTAGATGATGGGCCCTTTAAAACAGTAACTAAAGTCTTTGGTGGGGCAAATGTAGAAGAAGTAAAAGAAGTAGAAGTTGTAGTAACAGTTGCTTGTGCTGAAACAGTTTTGTTGGTATCCGTGGTAGGCACAGATTCTGGTGAAGAGGTTAAGGTTGTGGTTTGTTCTTCTATTTTGGTTGATTCAGTTGATGAAATAGATTCACTAAATGAACTGGATTCAGCTGATGAAGTAAATTCGGTTGATGAAGTTTCTGTTGTAGTTTCTGTTGATGAACTGGATTCATTAGATGAAGTGTGTTCACTTGATGAAGTTTCTGTAGAAAATTCAACTGATGAAGAGGTTGATTCAATGGAAGAAGTGGCAGACTCGGTTAATATAACTGATGAAGTTGCAAAGACAGAAGAAGTTTTGGATGAAAACAAAGAAGAGGAAGAAGTAGTGGATGGGTAAGCTTCAGTTAATAAGCTCTTCATAGCTTCAGCGTAATTCAAGTCATCGCTAACCTCATTGGTGAAACCTTGAGAGGCATCCCATAACATAATACCACCGAAGTTAGAATCGGTACTACCGACAATACCATTCAAAGCAGAAGAGACTGTATCAACGTCGATGTAACCGGAACTGGCTCCAGTAGCAGAACCTGGTAAACCGATGAATAATCTGATATCTGAGTTAGGAGAAGAGCTTAAAGCATAATCGTACCAAGTGTCCCAATTGAATGAAGCATCAACATTACAATAATTATTGTAGAATTGAATGAATGCAAAGTCAACATCAGCGTTGGCTAATAAATCACCAACCGATGCATCAGGGTAAACACATTGAGGAGCAGCAGAGATATAGTATTGCTTGGACTCATCTTCAGCATAGTAAGTTCTTAGTTTGGTGGCCAATGCAGCGTAACCTGTATCGTCATTATTTTCGATATCGAAATCAAAACCATCTAAAATGGCATTACCAAATGGTCTTTCAACAGATGAATCGGAACCAGCACCAAACATATTCCATAAAGAACCAGCAAAGCCTTCAGCAACATCATCGGACGTAAATCCATATGTACCAATTGCACCACCTAAAGACAACATAACTTTTTTGCCTAAAGACTGACAGGTAATGATATCTTCTTCAATTTCAGAACAAGACAATAAACCATCAGAGAAAGTTGTGGAGCAAGCACTGGCAAAGTTTAAAGTAGGTAATGTATCGGTATCTGAGAAATCAGTCATAAATGAAAGTAAATATATATCGGCAGCATCGTTTTGACAGTACGTTGATAGTCTTTCTTGAGAGCCAGCTGAAGCCTGACCCCAGTATAGAGCGACATTCGTGCTAGATAATGAATCAAACGTAGATGATGCTTGTGCTGATGTGGATAGAACAAATAAAGAGGTTGCTAACTGCGTAAGTAGTGTAAATAAAAGCATTTTTAGTTGTTGTACTTATTTGTGAATGTTGTTAATAAAATTGTCTAAGATGTAATTATTTCAATACGATGATGAAGTAGATAAGTGTAAGTTTGCCAAAAGAATGAATTTCGGTTAGTGGAAATTGGAAAAATTGGACTTAATGTTTGTGAAAATAACGAATGTTTTAAGTTTGTTATATTTTTTAAAGTAAATGATTGACTATAGTGAATGATTGAGTAAACGAATGAGTGGAAAGACCTTTAGATGTTAGAGGAATCCCTTCCAAGAAGAAAAACAAGGAGAAAATGACATGACTGGGAAATTAAGCGTTTGTGCAAACTTGTCACTTTAAGTACTGTCCCAACCTTTGATCTTTGAAATCAAAGAAAATTAATGGCTAATATTTGATATTTCCGTATGAGGACGTAAGTAAGTCAAGCAAGATTAAAATGGAGACAAAACTATTATTGTGAAAAGTATGATTGATAGCTGTTTCACAAGACATCACCAAAAGAATAGATCTAAGTATCAGGCTGTGTATCTAAAGAAAACTTGTCAATTATTAGTGGTGTTTGGTGTAGTGGAGAGGTTTAAAAAGTTATTTGTGCGTGGCTTGCGGCTCAACATGGATGGCTGGTTTTGTAAAGAGTATGGAAATGGATTAATTCAATGAGTGGATGGAACCCTACTATTACCTTTAGTGGCATGTTTATGTCCCCATTTGGTTGGTGATCCCATTAGATCGGGAATCTACGTTGTTATTTTTAGCTTGTTGCTACTTTTTTGGTAGGACATACCTAAGCTAATAGTTAGCCACTTTGTTTAAATCGTTCTTCAAATCATCAATTCTATAAAATACTACAGGTTCATTCGTTCAACTCACCATGTTGGACGTAAAATATACGAATAAACCCGACTTCTAATCTCTCTAGTGCTTTCATCTGTATCATTCTTAAACAAGGGGCTCCAAGTTTCCATAGTGACAAATTCAACATCAAACCCAAATTCTTCTGCCATCTTGAAAAAATCTAAATCTTCCTTTAGCAAGTGGGGTCTATGAGGTGAGAATGGAACCAATATTTGTGGGCCATTTTGTTTATCAACAATGTCTTTATTAGAATCTATGAGATCTTTACAACATCCTATCAATTTTCTATGTTCACTGTGATTGAATATAACATCACTTAATATAATCAAATCGAATAATTCTTTTTCGGTGCTTTTTAATCTATTTTGTAACTCTTCTGCTAAAAGTTCATTTTCAGTTCCCCAAATGTATCCTCTAGCAACACAATTATCACTAACTCCATTAACTTGAATGTTTAATTTGATATTATCTATTAACTCAGGATCAGGATAATCTGTGCAAACAACAAATTTAGCACCAAGCTTACCACATAAGACTGAAGGGAGCGCTCCACCAGCTCCAACTTCAAGCACTTTCTTGTTTTTCACTATTCTTTCGGCGTGTGTTTCTAAAAATTGAGCTAAATACAGGCAAGCATGGGTTAATATATGCCCATATAAAGGTGATGATCCAATTAGGTTGATCTTTAGTTCAGTATATGGAGGAAAATGTTTCTTGTAAGTGACAGTGCTACCTTGTGGTGGTGGTGGTCTAAAGTCGGCTGGTTCTTCAAACATATCGGCATAAACCTCGTCATTTTCTGAGTCAGACATAATGCAATATTATACTATTATTTGATCCTGCTGAGTTATCAATAATTACCTTGCCTGTACTCAACTATAGTAGCTTCAAAAACTGAAAAATATCCGAAATAAATAAATTCTGATCCAAAAGCATAAAAATAACGTGTCTTTATTAATAACAAACTACTATATGCGGCGCGTCGATCGATGTCTTTTTTTTTTTTCTAATAGATTTGATCCATTAAACAAAGAATAGAAAAAAACAAACTGTTTTGGTATTTAAAATCTTCTCTTTTGTCTGTAGTCCCTTTTTATTTGATTGTACTGCTATCACCATCAATCTACATCATATTAACATGGAAAACTCAGCAGCCACCTCTTTGTGGAACACAACTATAAGGCATCCTGATTGGTGCTATATCTCTCTTGAATTGTAAGTAAACCTTTCTCTCTGTCTCTATTTCCACAATAATTTCATTTTTTTTTTGAACTTCTGTTGTACTAACGAACCACCTGACGGATTATTTTAGCCAACCAAGTCCCTCGCAGCAAATAGAGTTTGTAGATGCTATAACGTGGAAATCATTAATAAATACAGCACTTAAACAGTTGCACGGTGTATTGGGTGAATCTGTTTGCTACGATATACTACATTTAAAAACATCCACTGGGGAAGAACAAGCTCAGTTACAGAAAAGAATGCCATTTCACAGAGTCATAGTAAGAGTGCCCACAGGCGACAAAGAAATGTTTTTGAATAGTATGATTGCTGCTGTTTTCAGTAAAGTGGATTCTATGGGACTAGGATTAACCCAAGGAACTACAGCCTGTTTGAGAGTGATCAGTTCAAGTCAATATTTAGCTGGTGTAGCAGGGCCAGACAGATGTCACTGGTACTAGGCCACTTTCCCACTAAATCTTGTGCATATATACTACCTGTACTACTACTATAATAATAACAATATAATTTATCGAATATAAAATAAATGTACCTATCTACTCGTAGACGTCAACTAGATAAGTAGTTGTTCAACAAGTAATGAGCTGGGTAGTGCACCTTTCCGAACATCCCGCAATTTGAAAATTCGCAGGCAGAGTAAAAAACTTTACAACATATCTTCTAACAAAATAAAGCTGTGCAATCACATTCTCTATATTCCAAAACCAGGGGGTTTAAAAAGGTTTTGTTATATACTGGAGATTATACATTCATTAAACTCAATTGCAGTATACTTGTTAGATATAGTTTGAATACAATTGGAATAGAGCTCTGATTTAATTGTTTTATTATTATCATCAACAAAGCAACTGTAATTTCCAAAGTTTTTATAAATAGTCCATTGCTCCACCAATTTTTAAAGGCCAATTTCCTATTAATTATTAATTGGAGTCAATAGATAGAAGACCACATTGTATACAATTCTTCTATATCAACCAATATAAAGACCAATAAAATAACAAATTATTTGTATTTATACTTTACACATCTGGGAAAGGCAATTAAAATATTTATTTCACATACATTCAATCTCTCACAAACACACACACGCAACATGATTATACAAAATATTATCCTCCTGTTGGCAATCCTAATTGGGTTTACTCAGGCGGATGATAACTGGAAACCGTCTATAAAAACAAATGCATTCACGGCCGTCCATAACGTATTATACTTTGATGATTCCCCTGTTTTACTGTTAAGAGACGTGGACACTGTTTATAGATCAGAAAACGATGGTCAATCATGGGTTGCCCTAGAATTAAGGCATGACAATGGCACTAAGATCATGCCTGCTGAAATCTATCAAACTGAATTTGATAATCAATTGGCTTTTATCATGACTCAATCCAACAGACAATATTACAGTAAAGATCAAGGTAAAACTTGGAAATATTTTGATTTGGATGTTAAAAACCCCCTCATGAGTTCCGTAGAGGTCAACTATGCAAATCACGATTTGATCTTGTTCTCACTATATGAATGTGAAGGAAATGGTTGGCAAACTACTTGTAAACCAATATGGTATTACTCTAAGGATGGTTTGAAAACAGCACCTGAAAAATTGCCACTAGATAATTTAATTACTTGTCGTTTTGCCAAATCAAATAAAGCGTTTACTGTGGGTGATGATCAAAACATTATGTGTATTGAAAAAGAAGTTGATTCGTTTGGAATGCCTAAATCAAGTAGAATTATTTCCTCTTCTGATTTCTTTAAAACAGTGTTAAGAGCTTCTAATTCAGCATTAAACAATTCTCACGTTTTAACATTACAAATTGTTCAATCGTTTGTTGTCTTGATTGTTCAGTCCGATAGATATGCAGACAATGGTTTCATTGACTTTTACGTCTCCAAAGATGGTATCGAATTTAAGAAAGCATTTTTTGAGAATCAAATTAGAAGTTGGATGTATAAAGTCTTACCTTCATCTCCTCAATCATTGCATATCGCAATTTATGGATCTAAAAATTCAATGGATACACAACCAGCGGCTGATATTTATCAATCAGATTCAACTGGTACATTTTTTGATAAAGTCTTTGGTGATATTTTCACAAATCAATTCGGTTATTCTGATATAACGAAAGTTCAAGAAATAGATGGTGTTTGGATTGCAGCATATAATGTTGGTATCGATTCAAAAACCAAAATGGTCAATGCTAGATCCAAGATTACTTTTAACGACGGTAAAACTTGGAACTATTTGAAAGTGACCGGTGATGACTCTTGTAAAGGTGATGAAGATTGCTCTTTAAATTTGGTTTATTTGACAGAAAGATCCGGTGATGGTAAGATCGTTTCTGGTCCAACTCCGGGTATTTTGGTTGGTATTGGTAACACAGGAACACATGTTTCTCATGATTATCACGATTACAAGACCTTTGTTTCAAGGGATGGTGGTTTGACATGGAAAAAAGTTTTAGATACTACAAGTATTTTTGCCTTTGGTGATTTGGGTAACATTATCGTTACTATCCCTGTCACCATGGATTTCTTGTTGACTGGTGAAAGCGATAAGTTGCCATCTTCGTTCCAATACAGTTTAGATCAAGGTAATACTTTCAAAACTGTTGATTTAGGTTCGAAAGTTCTTCCATTCTATGTCATGACTACAATTGATGGTAGTTCCCAACATTTGATCATTGTTGGTGTGGACGATACTAGACGTTCATTTGTCACTGCTATTGACTTTTCAGGGGCCTTCCAAAGAGATTGTGAACCAGTTGATTATGAAGAGTGGTACGCTAGAGTGGATGGTGAAACAAATGGACCTATTTGTGTTTATGGTCATCGTGAAAAGTTCATTAGAAGAAAGCAAGACGCTGATTGTTTTGTTAATACATTGTACAAAGATATTGAAGTTATTGAAGAACCATGTGTTTGTTCCATCGACGATACAGAATGTGAAGTTGGTTTCCGTAAAGACGAAGATAATGTTTGTCAACCAGTTATGTCAGTTATTGCCCACTATTACTGTGATGAAAAGAATTCCAACAAGAAGATTAAATTAACCAGTTCAAGAATTATTCCAGGAAGTGTCTGTAAACCTGAGGGTGGTTATAAAGTTCCTAGTGATGATGTTACTATTGACTGTAAGGAAGCAATTGGTTTATCCAAAGAATCCAAGATTAGAACAAGAGTCACACAGTTCCATGAAAGAGTTGCTAGCTATTTATACCTGAATGCCGATCCACAAAACGGTGGTATTCCAGATGAGACTTTGTTAATCTTGACAGAAAATGACAACGTTTTCCTTTCATATGATGGTGGATTATCATTTGAACCAATTACCAGATTGGTTATTGATCAAGGTAAAATTGTTTCTATCTTAACTAACCCATACTTCCCAAATCAGGTTTACGTTATTACATCAAACAACAAACTTTATATCTCCCATGATAGAGCAATTTCATTTGAAAAGTATGATTCACCTTCTGATTTCAACGTCTTTGCTAACTCAAGATTGAGTTTCAATAAGCAAAACCCTTATACTTTTATTTGGTACGGTGAAACAGGATGTAGCAATGTTTTCTCTTCTGATTGTAAGGTTGAAGCTTCGGTGACTCAAACTGGTGGTAAAAATTTCACTAAATTGTTGGATAACGTTAGATCGTGCCGTTTTGTCGGTTCTATCTTGAATCACAAGGAATATGATGTGGATGAAAATCTAATTCTTTGTGATCAATTAGCTTCGAGTGGTGGCTACCTCAAACTTGTCTCCACCACTGATTATTTTACATCTGATCCTGTTGTTTTATTTGAAAAAATCATTGGATCAACAGAGACTGGTGAATTCATCGTTGTTGCTAGATTAAACGACGATAACTCATTAACTGCATTCGTGTCCGTTGATGGTATTACTTTTGCCGAAGCTAAATTCCCCCAAGATTTACAAGTTACTACTCAAACAGCATACACCATATTGGACGTCACTTCAGAGCAAGTTTTCATGCACGTTACTACCAATAAAGATGCAAATGCAGAATATGGTGCATTGCTAAAGTCAAATTATAATGGTACTTTGTACGTTAAATCTGCTGATAACGTCAACCGTAACAAATACGCATATGTTGATTTTGAAAGTGTTCAAGGATTAGAAGGTATTTCATTGTTGAACATTGTTGCTAATTCAAACGAAGTCAAACAGAATGGGGCTTCTAAAGAACTAAAAACAAAAATCTCTCATAACGATGGTGCTGAATGGGCATATTTATCTCCTCCTGCTGTTGACTCTAATGGTAAAAAATATTCATGCAATAGTAAATCATTGGATGAATGCTCATTAAATTTACATTCATATACAGAAAGAGAGGACCCAAGTAGAGATACTTATTCATCAGGCTCTGCCATTGGTATGATGTTTGCTGTTGGTAATGTCGGCAGATTCATGAAATCTACAGATGATGAAGAGACAGCCACGTTTTTTACTAAAGATGGTGGTATTACATGGAAAGAGGTTGCTAAAGGTAAATATATGTGGGAATTTGGTGATCAAGGTACCATCTTGATCATTATTAAAGAAGGCAAAACAAATAGTGTCACGTATTCATTGGATGAAGGTGATACTTGGCAAGAACATCAATTCGCTGAAAAAGAGGTTGAAGTTTGGGATATTGCTACAGTTCCTTCGGATACTGCTCGTCGTTTCGTGATAATGGTGAGAGATGAAGATAAAGTTGATACTGCATACACCTTAGATTTCTCTAGTGTTCAAGAACGTCAATGTTACTTAGATTTGGATGATGCCTCACGTTCTGATGATTTCGAGTATTGGACCCCAAAACATCCATTCCAAGCTGATAACTGTTTATTCGGCCATGAAGCTCACTACTTACGTAGATCTTCTTACAAAACGGATTGTTTCATTGGTGCTGCCCCATTATCTAAAGGTTATCAACAATTAAGAAATTGTAGTTGTTCGAGAAGAGATTTCGAATGTGATTACAACTATGCTATTGCATCTGATGGCACTTGTAAGTTGATTAACGGACTATCACCAATCGATGGTAAGAGTGTTTGTGACAGAGATGCAGATGCTGTTGAATGGTGGGAACCAACTGGATATCGTAAAGTTCCAATGAGTACATGTGATGGTGGTCTAGAGTTAGATAAATGGGTTTCACATGCATGTTCTGGTAAACAAGACGAATACGATAAAGAACATAAATCTGGATTGCACGGTGTCACTATCTTTTGGGTCATTGCCATCCCACTATTTGTTTTCTTCTCTGCCACTATATTTGTTTATGATAGAGGTATTAGACGTAATGGAGGATTTGCAAGATTTGGTGAAATTAGATTGGATGATGATGATGATTTACATTTGATTGAAGAGAATAACGTTGATGTTGTTGTTAATAAGGTTGTCATGTTTGGTGTTTATTCGTTTGGAATCATGGCATCATTGAAGCAAAAAGTGTCAACTTTCTTGAAAAGAGGAATTTTCTCAAGATTCAGAAATGATGGTAGCGGAGAATACACAAGATTCACCACTGGTTATAACGATCGTATTGCTGATGATGAAGATGAATCTTTATTTAGGTACAACACTGATGATGACGATGCTCGTGAAATCGATAGCTTCTTGGAGCATGGTATGACTAACGACGTTGGAGACGATGAAGAAGATTTTGAAGATTTCACAACTAGCGATGATGTTCCAGTACAAAACTCCAATGATTTTAGACTTGACGATGATGACGATGGAGATTTAGGTCGTTAATTGCAATTGTAAATAAAAAAAAGTACTTCCTCAATAAATGCTTTTGTTTTCTGTTTATAAGTTTTTCAGTTTGATGTTATTGATTGTTTGTGTTTAGTTTTTGTTAATGATACTATTCATTTGGTATATCACTTGATTCACTTGGATTATACACTTTATATATATATATATATGTGCATATATGATTATTCAACCATGTATCTTTAAAGAAACCGATTAGGTTAGTTGATTTGTAGATGTTGTTGACGCCGCAACCATCGTGGATTTTTTTTTTGTTCCGTGAGGTGAGTGTTTAGAAATTTCAAAGAATTCAAATCGCATCGAAGTGTTCAAGACTGAATGATTTACTCTTTGTTTTAATCTCTGGTTCGGAAGTTTATTAGTTATAATGTCTCTTGAACAATAAACTATATTCATAAATTCAAAAATATTATAATCAAGATATACATCTATAGAACAGTTTTCCTTCAAAACAAACAAGAAAACATAATAATAGTCCATACACAAAAACAATTCAAACTTCAAAATCGTCAATAATGCTAAGAAGATTAATGACATCAGCACCAACGTTATCAATAACGGGTGTGCCGAAAAGCACATATTCAACGTCATACATAACCACAAGATATTTGTCAACATCGGCAAAACCATCCCCACCACGTCCATCACAAAAGTACATTGAAACATTGGGTACCCAACCTGATCAAGCCCCACTTGAACCAATAAAACCAACCGAAGAAGACGAAGACAATGCAAAATTAGAAAAAATCCTAACACGTAGGTCCATTAGGATGAGTTTATACCAAATGTTATTGATTACACTAGTTGGTTCATCTGTGCTTAACATTATGAGAGAGAAGAATTATATTGAAGAATTAGATGATGGTTATACTGTGCGGTTTAAGAAATTTGAAAAATTGATTAATGGATTGGAAGATAAAGAGGATAGATTCAAAGTTGTTATTGAAGATGTTGAGGATGAGTTAAAAGGTATTAATGAAAGATTTGAGATTTTCTTTGGTCCTGAAAAGGGAATCAGTAAATTCGATGGTGTTAGAGGTTTGAAAGGAAAATCAAAGAAGTTGGGTGGCGGTGATGATGGTAATAATGAGAAGGCAGAAGTTTTGGAAACTTTCTTGTGATTAGTTGGACAGTGTTTTTATCTTCTGATCTTTTGAAAAAAATGTGTATATATGTAGGTAATAAATGATTCAAAACGATTTTTTTAGATGAAAATAGATAATTAAAACGTATACACTAAAGAAACTTGAATAAAAAAGTATAAGCAAAAGATACTGGTGGATTATACTCAAATTACAAATTACAAAAGCATCATAAGTAGTGTATGTTGATTATCGACTCGACATCAACAAAACAAAAAGAATTGTATAGTGTATTTATAGATATATATGATATAAAAGAAAAGTAATGAAACGGGGTAGAATAAAACAAAGCATCGAAGAATAGAAAGATTTAATTTTATATTAACTGACTGCACATAGTCAAAGGAAAAGAAGAGAAAGGAAAGAAGGAAATAAAATAAAGGAAAAAGAGATATATTAGATTACTCGTCATTTGGGTTAGAGTTATTTTTATTCATACTAGAATTGAAACTAGCATTGTTGTTGTTGTTGTTGTTGTTGTTGTTGTTGTTGTTGCTATTGCTATTTGTATTGGTACTATTAGTGATGCCCTTTTTATTGTTGTTATTCCCTGTGGTGTTCCCGGCAATACCAGAACTAGATATGTTCTTCTTTAATCTAGATTTCGGTGAACCTAAAACAGATTTAGGGGTGGCAACGTTATTTTTACTTTGGCTATGTCCAGAATTTTGTTGTTGTTGCTGTTGTTGGCCTTGATTTTGGGATGTTGCAGGTGTATTTGGGTTAACATCAGGGGACGTCATAGCACCTCCAGGTGTAGTTGAACTGTTTGTAGCAGGTGTGTTAGATAATGTATCAAACCTTTGATTAGTTGGAGATAACGTGAAATTTTGATGATTTGGCTTTTGTTGGTTTGAAGCCGGTGAATTGTTACCGTTTTGTGAATCAACTGATGATTCGTTACTAACTTCATTCGTTAACGAATTTGCAACCCCATTTAACATAGCAGCAGTATTACTGCTTGCTATTTGTCTACTAGCTCCAATTGAATTGATCAAATCATTGTTTGAATAGTCACCTAATAAACCAGGAATGTTTCTTAAAACACCATCAATTTTCTCTAATGCATCGCTTGCAATATCGAAAGACTTAGAATTAACTTTTAAAATCCATCTGTAATCGAATAATTGCTGCTTGTATGCATTAGCTTCTTGAACTGTATCAGAAGTAACATACAAAATTGTTGCAAAAATACCAATCAATGCAAAACTATTGACTGAAGATGATTGCCAAAACGATTGGATATGCTCGGCTTTTAAATCCCTTGTGAACTCAATTGAGGCAGCTAGTCTTGTTTTAGCAGCATTTCTACAAACTTTGACTAACTCAGGTGGACATGTATCCTTTTGAGAATTTAAGCAAGAGATAATACGACGATGCAATGTGATTTCAACTGCAAAGTATGCCAATTGTAAATAACCATTTGAATTGAATTTTCTTGGTTTGATTGAATTCATTTGTAAAGTTTTTGGTAAAGAATGGTACCAGTCCCTTAATTTCAATTGTAAAGGTTTTGCCAGCTTCAAAATTTGTTCAATTGACTTAATATTTTCCATGCTTTCCATTGTGAAAAAGGTGTCCAAGATCTCACTTAGAATCTCAGATAATGAAATTGTTTCTCTAAACAATGCTTCACCATTTTCAAAATCAGCAGAACCTTCTTTTAGATCATCTATATCGCCAGATTTTTCAGGGAAATCCTCATTTGAAACTTCACGAACCAACCAATTTTTACCTTCCAAAATATGACTTGGTCTAGATTCAACTAATGAGGACCACTTATCTTGAACATAAACTGCCCATGCCAAACGCCGTCTTAAACCTCTTTCCCATTTAGGTAGTCTCCAATGAGCACAATCCAATCCTAAACCTAATTCCTCAGCCAATGCAACAACTTGAGAACATAATAACCAATTGTTATCTTGAGTTCCACCGGTTCTACACTGCATCAATAATAAACCAGCTTGAACAGCACTCAATTTTGGTCTTTGAATAACATCAGAGAATGTTTTCAAAGCAAATCTGTGTAGTGAAACAACGTTCGGTTTTGGGAACTGGGATAAATGAGTATCATAATCCCACCAATGGATGGCTAAACAATAAACTGCTGCTAATAATGGTGCACCGAATTCACGATGAGTTCTTGAATATTTTTCTAAAACAACTTTTTTATGTAGAATTGGGAATGAAGGATGAACTGTTCTGAAATATAGGTCAATTAATGCTTGTCCATGAGGTGCTATATATCTTTCAACGGAATCTGTATCCCATTCGGATCTTTCGTATAAATCTTCAGTGTAGTCATCTCTCAAAGTGAATTGAATATTACTTGAAACTGTTCTAATTGAATTTGTTTTATTTAGTTGAAATTGATCAATTTTGTCGAGACTGATTCTATCCAAAAACACAGAATCATAAATGGAAGTTGGGCCAACATAAAAACTTGATCTCGGATATTGTAAACTCAATGTTTTCTTCAATAATGAATGGCCTTGCATTGTTGCATAATCTTTTATTGGTAAAGTATCACGAACTTGAACATTTGGAGGTGGTATAATGGAAGGGTCTTCAAATTTCATTCTTTTAGTATTATCATCACTCGATGGAGTCATGTTTCTTTTGAGAGAGTTGTTTGAATCTTTGAAAGTACATTTTAAATTTTTTGTTTGACACATTTTACAAGTTGTTGAATCTAAAAGCATGACACATTTGGTTTTTCTTCTTCTACAATGATCACAAGGTCTGACTTTAGTTCTAGGTTGAGGAGGATCACTCTTGTTTTTTTTATTTGCATTAGCTAAGTTTAGTTGTTGGTGAGGCATCAGTTGGTTAGGGAATGGGGACATTGGTGTAGTTTGTTGAGGCGGTTGCATTGCAGATATATCATGTTGTTGTGGATCAATCATTTGTGATTGAAGTTGATGCTGATGCTGATGCTGAGGCAGTTGCTGTTGCTGTTGCTGCTGCTGCTGTTGCTGTTGTTGCATTTGGAATTGAGTTATTTGTTGTTGCATGTTTGGGTTGAAATTTGGATTTTGAATCATTTGTTGAGGGTTGACAAATGGAGGAATAAAGTTTGGAACTATACCTGGGGATCCATTATAGGGCAATGTGAATTGGTTTTGTAGTTGTTGAGGTAGGGAAGAAGGTCCTATTTGTATTTGATGTTGTTGTTGATCCGAAGGGCTTTTACTTTGTTGTTGCTTTTTTCCAGTGCTTTGTAAGTTAGGTCTTCCTTTGTTTGTACTTGCGGAAGTATTAGTTGGGGTATTTCCACTGTTATTTGGAGTGGTTGCGGTATTGGAATTGTTGTTTGTGGCAGAAGAATTAGAGTTTCTAGCAGTTGATAGGCTCTGATCCAGTAACATGTTTTGATACTGTTGTAAATGGATAGCATAATCAGCTGGTGAAACAGGTGTTACCCCTCGATTAATCATTGGTGACATCATGTTTGATTGATTTATATTGAAAGGGGTATTATGACCAGACATATCCATTTGTAATGAGTGGTCGGCTAGAAAATTGAAATCCGGGTTATCGTTCCATTGAGAATAATCGAAATTGAAATTGTTGGCTGGATTTGATTGGTTATCGTTATTTGTGTTTGTAGGCTTCGAGTTATTTGAGTCAGTATTGTTTGTATCGATATCAGACTTGTTTGTTGATTGGTTAGGGTTAGGGTTAGAGTTGGATGAGGAAGAGTCGCTCTTTTGTTGTTGTTGATCTAATTGGCCAGCCATCAGTGTTTATTGATTGTATTTGATAAATAATTGAGGGGGGAAGGGGGGGGGGAAGGGGGAATAGTAAATTAATAATTGGAAATTGTAATTTGTAAAGATGGTGTAAGTGTGCAGATTGTTTTAAGTATAAATCAATATTGGAAAAAAAGTTTCACTGGAACTGCAGCAGAACAAAAGAAGTTAGATAACTTGGAAGAGGTGTAATAATAATAAACAATATGATGCGAATGATCTAAAAGGGGTCTGAGTATACTGATGAATTAGGACTTTAAAAGCAAAAGCAATAGCAATAGCAATAGCATATGAAGATTGACTGTAAATTGGGGGTTTAGTGGGGAAAGGAAACAAAGAGGTGTTAGATAATGTTGATTGAATGCAGTGTTGTTTCCCTTCTTTTTTTTTGACTCCCACAAACAAACAAACACAAAAAATAATAAAAAATAAATTATCAATCACCGCTGTTTAATTGTTGTTTTCTTTCTTTTCCGTTACACTCGCCACATACCCGTTTGCACAGCCACTTTGTTTTTTTTTTGCTTTCTCGTCACCAGCCACAGATATGGTTTTTGCAAGTTTTGTAAGGGCTTCGTAACTATTATTTCTTTTCTTGTTTTTTTTTTTACTAATGAACAACACATCCATACACCTACAAAAGAAAATATTGGAATTATTGATATTATTACAACAAATTTATTGTCGCAATACAAAGTCGTTTTTTTTGGAAGAGAAAAAAATCTTTTTTGTGAGAAAAAACATCAACTTTTGTACACGTACAAATGAATGAATGAATAATATTGATTCAAACCGCTGTTGCCTTTTAAATGGTTCTTATTTTAGTTTGCATTCTACAATCCATTAATTAGTATCACATCATATCAATTAAGAAAAGTTTACAGCTTGTTTATTCATCCTTTTTCTTTTCACTCTAATTATTTTTTATTAACCTCCTATTTTTTTATTTGAGTTCTTTTTTATACCACTTTTTTTTTTTTATTTGTCTTGTTTTTTTCTTTATCTGATTTTCATTTAAATTTTTAAAATTATATTCAAAAAAAAAATCAAATCAAAAGCCAAAAATTCAATCAATTTAATAATATACCCTACATTCAATTTTTTTTCAATCAAGAGAAAGAATTCCATTTCTTTAATTTTCAAACAACAAAGAGTCACCACACATATATAAATCAAAATGTCTACAGATTCTGTTTCCGAACAACCAGCTGCTCCAGCTCCAGTTGAAGTCACAAATGCTCCTGTTGAAGAACAACAACAACAACAACAAATTCCAACCGATGAACAACAACAACCAGCCATTAATCCAGCTTCCGCTATCGAAGGTGGTCGTGAGTTATCAAAGACTGTTTTATACGTTGGTGGTATTCACAAATCAGTTACTGAAGATATGTTAAGAGATTTATTCTCTTCTTTAGGTTCTCCAATTCAATCAATCAAGTTATTGTACGATAAGAACTCCCCAGGTTTCCATTATTCGTTCATTGAATACCCTACTAATGAAGCTGCCACTAACGCTTCAAGAACTTTAAACGGTACAATTTTAGCCAACTGCCCATTAAAGATCTCTTGGGCTTACCAAACTCAACAATTAAAGGCTGGTGATGCTTACAACTTATTCGTTGGTGACTTATCCCCAGAAGTTAATGATGAATCTTTATCACAGGCTTTCAACACTTTTGCTTCCTTCATTCAAGCTAATGTTATGTGGGATATGAAGACTGGTAGATCCAGAGGTTACGGTTTCGTTTCTTTCAGAGATGCTCAAGATGCTGATAGATGTTTACAAGCAATGCAAGGTGAAATTTTATCTGGTAGAGCTATCAGATTAAACTGGGCCGCTCACAAATTACCAAACCAAACTCCACCTCCAGGTTTAAACATTTCTCACCATCACAACAACAACATGCAAAATGGTGGTCAATTACAAGGTGGTCAACAAGGTGTTAACAACCTATTATCTCAACCTCAATTAGCTGGTTCTAAAAACCCACAACAAGGTCAACTTCAACAAGGTCAACAACAAGGTCAACAACAAGGTCAATTAGGCCCACAATCTTATGAAATGGTTTTACGTCAATCACCAAACTGGCAATGTACTGTTTACTTAGGTAACCTTGCTCATTTCACAACTCAAAATGATTTAATTCCATTATTACAAAACTTTGGATACATTGTTGATTTCAAATTCCACCCAGAAAAGGGTTGCGCTTTTGTTAGATACGATTCTCATGAACGTGCCGCTTTAGCCATTGTTCAATTAAGTGGTTTCACTATCAACCACAGACCATTAAAGTGTGGTTGGGGTAAGCAACAAAGCAATGGTCCAAACCCAATGAATTATATGTACAGACGTTAAGATTACATATAATCATATAAAAGTTTTTTAACATTATTTTTTATGTTATATTTTCTCTTTCTCTTTTTTTTTCAAAATTTATGGTTTCTATTATATTAATTTATGATATATCACCTTTTTTGCATTTTTTTCTCCTCCCTTCCTCCCCTTTTATTTGTTCCCAAAGAATCTTGTGTTTTTTTCCTCTTTTTTTTGATATATTATATTACCTTTCTATTTTTGTTGCCCCTTGTTTTTGACCTATTTGAATCTTGAACCTCCTCGACATGTTGTGGTGTTGATTTATTTTTTCTTTTTTTCTTTGTGTTGTTAAAATTGAGTGTTAATTACTATATTATTTTTTTTTGAATTTTTGTTCTTTGAATTTTTGTTTTTTTATTTGTATTTTTTTTTTTTGTCTTTAAAAAAAAAATCATATTCTTTCCTGTTTATAATATTAATTTATTATATTTATTATTATATTTTTATTTCTGTAAAAACGTAAGAAATATAAACCAGTTAGAAAAAGGATGTTTCTTCTAAAAGTAGGTAATAAAGAAATAAAAAGATGAATTATTCACGTATAATAAATAACTACCATTAATTACCATTACTATATAGAATTCCTATACATTTTAAAAAAAAAAAGCACTATATACACAAAAAAATTATAAACAGTTGATGCATTATCATTTTCTTTCAAAAGCAACTTGTGCTAATGCATCTAATGCGCTCAGACTGGCAGAATGGTTAGGCTGTTGCTGTTGTTGATGAACCTCTTGTTGCTTACCTTGTTTGGATTGTTGGTTTGAATCTTGAGCAGGTGCAGGGTTCATTAAATTGGCAAATGGATTTGATCTCGGTGGTTGTGGCTGTGGTTGTGGTTGTGGTTGTTGCTGCTCATGTTGTTGTTGAAGGTGGATATGCTGTTGAGGTTGTGTGTTTGTAACAGAAGGTGGAGAATCGTCATTCAACAAATTCATAATATTTGATCTTGGTTTTGTAACAAAAGTAGGTGTAGTTAATGGTGGAAAATGGCCAGCTATTCTTAAAGTTGGTGGTGTTGGTGCCCGCTGTGGTTGTTGTTGTTGCTGAGGTTGCTGTGGCCGTGACTGTTGTTGTTGTTGTTGTTGTGATGGTGCTAAATCATTCAATAACGATGACATTCTCAAAACATTGAACGCTGTCTTTGCAGTTGGAATAATGGATGGATGTGAAACATATGGAGAGGGTTGATAAGTTGATGATGGAGTGAAACCGGTCAATAGAGATGAAACTGATGGTTTACGGGATGAATCTCTTGAACCGTTTGAACTTGTTGGATCGATAGGTGGAGATATGATATGTTGCTGTTCACCAGTTAAGGATGATGGGTAGTATGTATGTAAAGGAGGCAATTGAGTCAGAGGTTGTGGTTGTGGTGGTGGTGGTGGAGAAGAAACAAAAGCGGTGGTTGTATTTGATGCTAAAAATGTAGGTAATGAACGATCGTAGAAATATCCTAATGGAGGACCACTTTGGCCTGGGATGCTAGAAGTGGTTTGAGCTTGTGGTGCTATGGATGTTGTTGCATTAGATGCAGTACCTGTGCTTCTTGAAACATTGGAAAATTCAGTCTTAACAGCTGTTTGATTACCGTTATCTTTGGATTTTTCTTCACCTTTCCTTAAATCAGCGGTTCTAGCCATGTTTTCCCATGCGTTGTTTTCATTCAATCCACGCTGATAATAGTTTCTAACCATTGTTGAAGTTTTAGAACCAATATGTTTTGAAATAGTTTCCCAGTCTGTTCCAAATTGTTGTAATAGTGCAGGGAACATATTGATTTCTTGAACTGACCAATAACTAGTGATATGAGACTTGTCCTTATGATGATGAGCCGATGATGATCTACTTTGTTCTTTCTTCTTATCTGAATCATCGTTAGGAAGATTGAGTTGTTGTGCAACAGTAATTGGGATTGGAACATTAGTTTGCGGAAGAATAGCTGTGGCTGGCTGTTGAGGTTGAGTCTGTAGTTCGGTTTGTAAAGTATGATATTGTGTAGGTTGTTCGACATTGAATTGGTTATTTTGATTTTGTAACACATTATTAGGAGCAGTACTCTGCTCTAATTTCAATTCAACAGTTGCTTCTTGTTGTTGCTGTGTTTGATTTCTGGCAATTGAGTGAACCAATGGTTCCTTACCATTTTCATCTAGTAAAGAAGGTTGAGATGATGGTTGAGATTGTTGTTGTTGTTGCTTCTTTCTACCTCTTTTGGCCTTTTTCATAGGTTCGTTTTCTTGCTTAACAATATCTGTTGTCATTGGAGGTGGAGGAGTTGGTTGAGCAGAAACGTCACGGGTAGAATTATCATCGTTTTCAGCTGCTGAACTAGAAGGAACGTCATTAACGATTAATCTACGTTTCTTCGATTCGTTAGGGTCATTTGTAGACTTCTTACGCTTAATAGAGGATGTATTATTAGCAGCAGGGGTACCATCACTTCCTTGTCTTTCTTCAACCTCATTGGCATTATCTGCACCAGAAAGCGTTCCGCCATTTGATGAAACTTCTGGAGTTTGAGTACCATTTCTAGTTTTAACTTCCTTGATCTTCTTCTTATTTGCAGCTGCTTTTCTAGTAGTTCTTCTATTTCTGTTACTAACAATATGTTTATAGTTTGTTCCCTTTTTAGTTTTATAATAATGGAGAACACATTCTTCAGTTGTTCTTAAGCCACCCATATAGTTTGAAATTCTACCAAACTTCTTTGGCCACAATGCATAAGCTTCGCAGAATTTTTCATGTTCGGCTTCAGTAAAAGTATCAATTGGATCGTGACCAATTCTCTTGGCCCAGTTTTCTTTATCTTTAACTAAATTATTTGAATCTAAATATTTGACAGTTCCATATTTAGAAATAGGATCCATTATCATATCAGGAATAGTGGCAGATCCATACTGAGCTTTAACTAAAGGATCCTTTTCACGTTCCCTTTCCAAAGATTCTAAAATTTCCATGAATTCTGCCTCAGTACGAACACTATCACCGTGATGTCTACCACGACGAGTTGAAGATGAAGATGAAGATGGAATATTTGGTTTTTCAATTGAATGTTGTTCTTGCAATTGAGGATTTGATGAATCATTGATTCCATCATTTAAAGTTGATTCTTCTTTGGATGATTGATAAAATTTAGTCAATTGTTGGTCCATCTTAGAAGTTTTCATTTTCCAATAATAGTTTCTTGAAATAAACTCATTAGTTAAATTTAAAACTTTATCACATATAATTTCATCCATTTCTATCAAAGTTTTCAAAATTTTTGGCCCGTCAGCTTGTTTGAAAATTAAAAATGAAGGATCATTGAAATTGTATTGTTTCAAATCAACAACTTTATTCTCTGTCAAGTAGGTCAATTTGGATCTTCTTTGTTTCAATGAACGGTTTTTCAATTCATATAATCTGTCTTCTATTCTATTCATAGGGAATATGCAACCATTAATGGTTTCCTTTGGTTGAATTTCTTCAGAACTAGTCACAATTTCACTTTTTTCTTGGATCGTATTACTTAGCTCAGGAACTTTAGATTCTTCATGGTAAACAATTTGTTTCGATGTAGGTTTAATTTCGTTGTTTTCATCTGTGTTTTCGAGTTCCTTGATGATAGCTTCACTTGATTCTTGAGTAATAACAGCTTCACTGTCAACTTTACCAGCATCGGCCATTTCAACATCAGTGTCCTTGGACTCGATCGGTTCCTTGGATGTAATTTTCACTGGCTCTTCGCTGGTTGGAAAGTTAATATTGTCAACAATATCCACTTTACCAGTAATGTGTTCTTCTTCCTTGTTTGTCGCCTTTTCTGAGGTTGAGTCCTTGGGAGATTCTTCAATTGGTTCCTCAACATGTTGAGGAGATTCTTTGGATGGCGGTATGCCAGTAGCTCCCATGACCTTTTTGCCATTGAAATCTTGGTCAGTTTTAACAATGTTTTGGTCTTCTTTGGTGGTATCTTGTTGTATTTCCTTTTTAATCTCAATGACTTCAGCTTTAGTTATATCAAGTTTTCCGAAGGGCTTAATAGTATCATCTTTATTGATATTCATACTCATTGATTCCTTTGGTGATTTGCTACGTTGAATAGAACTGTAGCTGTTTTCTCTTGAATGATGATTTTCTGATGAACTTGGTGTGATTGCTCTTGCTTTTGCAGGGAATAAATCTTCTTCATTAGCTTTATTGGATAACTCATGGTTTGGTGATAACGATTCTGATTTCAATTTATGTGAGTCTTTACTTATTGAATGTAGACTGTTATAATCTCTTCTCAATTCATTTGGTATACCAGATGATGGGCGTTCCGATATGGAGTTACGTTTAGTAGAAGAAAAGGATGGATACGTCTGATGGTTATGTTGTTGTGATGATAAACTTTGCTGTTGGGTTTGAGGGCCATATACACTGGCTCGATTGTAGTATGCATCTCCATTTTCATACTCTATATCTCTTCCATGTCTTCTAGCTATTCGTCTTGAGCCAGTGGATCCATTGGAGTTTGGTAGTGAACCATAAGATTCCCTATAAGAAGAAGAAGCTGATGAGTTTCTGGATAATCTAGGGTCTCTATCATTTCTTTCTGTTATCGGTCTTTCATTGCTATTACTGACAGAAGTGGTATATCTTGAATCTAATTTACCCATTATCAAATCTCCACCTTTATTATGTGATGGACCGCCAATCAAATCGCCAGACCTTTTACCGTAAGGATGGATCTCATAGTTATCATAATTTGAATACTTGTTGAATCCCGAAGGTCTTTTGCCATTGCTTACAAGGTCATCAGAAGCAGAATTTGGTCTGTATGAATCATAAGGATCTGATCTGAAATGGTCTCTATCAGTATAATCACTGACCGGATTATTTGCTGCAGTTGCTAATGATGATGACGAGCCATATCTTCCATTTGAATTCAATGGGGTTTGATTTGAGCCGGATGATCTATAATAGTTTGAATTAGTTGATGGGTTACTATTTCCATTCAAAGGTTTATCTCTTGGGTTTAGACTGCTATTTCCAGAACTTCCGATGACACGATATCCTGATGATCTTCTAGGTGGTACACTGCTTGTATAACCATTCCTGCTGCTATACGATAAATCTTGAGTGGTATTTGATCTGTATGATGAGTATGTTGTAGGTTCGTTGTTGGCAGTTGATGAGTTTGTGGGTATATTAGATGAAAAAGAGTTGGTTGGTTGGTTGGGGCTTGAAGAAGAGTCTTGTCTTCTTGAGGAGAATGGATTCAATGAATTCGGATTGGTTAGTTGTTGTTGTTGCTGTTGCAGACTTGAATAGGAAGGGTAATTGTTTGGATTTCCATTATTATTATTTAAATAAGGAAATTTCTTATTTCGTCTCAGTAGTTCGTCTTTATAGTAACGATTTGTTTGGTTATTATAACCCTTTTGATGATCAGTTGGAGACATCTTTGATTGTTTTTTTGCTTCTTTCCCGAAATGTAGTGAGATTAAACTACTCGATATATTTCTGGTCTATGCAGCTCTTTGTTTACGTTCAATCCAATGGAAAAAATAATGGGTTGTTTCAGGTTAAGTATTTAGAATAATATTCAATTAATAGTCAAAAAAAATATGTATTGAAGTTTGGTTGTGAGATGACAAAATTAGTTGGCTTAAGTTATATGTATATGTACAGTTGATTATAAGTTGAGTAAGAGAAAAAAACAACTTCAAAAAAAGTTTGACTTTTCAAGTTATCAATCTTTTACTTTGATGGATTGATATTTATTGGATTTGAATTGTTAAAGGTATTGAATTGAAGGAACGAAAGGAACAAAAGAGCCAGCTAAAGAACTCTTTGTTTGGATTTTTAAAGATATTGAATTTTTGTTATAACAAGCATTTTTTAAAAGAGCGAAGAATAAGAATTTTTTAAAGAATTACAGACGACGGGCAAATCGACGTTTTTTTTTTAATACTTGTTTAATTCTTTATTTATTTTATTGTCTTTTTTTTCATTTATCTGAGAATATATATATATATATTGTGATCTACAAATGTTGATTGCTTAATAACAAGTATGCGGTTTGTAGGCAAACAAGGCAGATAGATATGTGTATATTATTTAATTGTATTAAGCCAACTAGCGAATCAGAGCTATACAGTAAGTATGCAATAAAGATTGCTTTTGTATACTAGATAGATAGATAGATACGACTCAATTTGCTAGACTAATTGGGTCGAATCGACGTGAGTCATTTAAGGTCTACCAAGACGCCCACCAAAATATTACATGATGATGGTTTCTGCGAAGGGATAAAGATGCATCTGTATTATATCAGCAGAAGGTATCTTTAGACATTCTGCGGACTACTATCTATTTTAAGTCGATGATATATATACCTTTTTCCCTTTTAAATAGGAGTTGAGACATCAACTTGATCAAATTGTATATACAAAACCCATTTGTAATTCTTAAATGGCTTTCAATTCTATGTTGTATGGCTTATGTAATCTATCTTATATCCGGGTAACGTGTTAGGTAATCAATAATATACACAATTATATTATTTCCCAATCAGGAAATATAATTGAATGCGTGTCGCATTTCTACGGCTGTGCAACTTGTTTTTTCTTTATAAAATTTGTTTCAAAGGAGTTTCCTCTTTCTGATCTGGACCTTTTGGGTTTCCTTCATCAACAGACCGTGTTTCTACTTTTTTCTTTTATATATATCTCAGTTTAGTTACTGAATACGATTCTAATTATAACCATAATTAAAATCAGAAATATTTCAACTTGAGAAATTGATACAATCAACAAATGGCAACTAAAAGAAGATACTCTTTAATTTATGATCTTGATTCTGATACCGAAGATGCTCCCGCTCCTTTTCATCAATCCATTGATTCTCTTCCATCTATGAAATTACAAAAATTATCAAGTGTACTAAAAACCGACATATTGAAAGAATCATCTTTGATTCCATCATCAAGAAACAACATTGGAAACAGTAACTTACAAAATAATAATAAATTCGATAAAATCAGCAGTATTTGCAGCATCAACAGCAGCAGCGGCACTAGCAATAACGGTCCAGTATTGACTGGATTAATATCACCTCCAATAACACCTGAAAAGAATGATCGTATAATTGATATCAATCCATCAAACTCAAATTATGGTTTAACAACTCCAAAAAGACCATCACCAAAAAGATTGAATTTTAACGAATCACCATATTCAAAGGCAAAACTACTGTTCATGCGTGGTTGTAATAATTCCAACTCTATTTCAATCGATAATGATTACGTTCTGACAACAAGAGATAAAGAAGCTAACTTATTATCATCATACATTAAAACATCTTTAATCAACAATAAATCAACAAGTATCTATATATCTGGTCCACCAGGTACTGGGAAAACTGCACAAATTACATCCACTATTGATTCGTTATTAGGAGATAATATTGCTGATACAAAACTTAAAGTTCATGAAATTTCAATTGATGGCAATTTGAAACAGTTCAGAATTTGTAAAATCAATTGTATGACGATTAAAACACCAAGTGATATATTCAATTCAATATACACTGATATCTTTGGCAACACTACTTCTTCGTCAGCACCTAAGAAAACAGCACAACAATTGAAAGATTCACTATTAGCTTTAAATTCAGTGATGACAATCATTATATTGGATGAAATGGATAATTTGATCAATAAAAATCAACAAATTTTATTTGAATTGTTTTCTTGGGCATCACCAATTATCACATCAGAAATCAATAATCCAAAAATTGTTTTAATTGGTATTGCAAATGCATTGGATTTAACAGATAGATTCTTACCAAGATTAAGATCAAATAGAATCCAACCAAAATTGATCCAATTTTTACCTTATTCATCAGATCAAATCAAATCCATTATAACAACGAAGTTACTATCTTTGTTACCACCAACAACATCCGGTATCAAACCAGCAATACCTCCAGTTGTTCATCCATCAGCAATTCAACTATGTTCTAAGAAATCATCATCGAATACGGGTGATTTACGTAAGGCATTTGATATTATTCATAGATCTATTGAATTAACCGAATCAATGACCTTAGAAAAACTATCATATGAAGAATTCAATAAATTAACATTACAAACAGCACCAAAAGTTATGATTAGTCAAATTTCCAAAATTTGTAATTTATCATTCAATTCGAACTTCAACAGTATTTTAAGCAAATTAAATTTACAAAATAAAACAGTTTTATGTTCATTAATAAAATACGAAGAAATCATCAAAAATAACAAGTTGAAAAATAGCAATTTAACGATTAACTCATTTTATGAGTTTTATTCGACGAAATTGAATATTGATAAGTTGATTGGATTACTGAAGAAAGATGAATTTCTGGAAATTTTAACAACTCTTGAATCATCATCATTGATTACAATTTCATTAACTTCTGATATTTCAACAGGTTTGAAAAGAAAAACAGTGATTGGTGGCACCAACATGGTTAATAGCAACTTTGGTTTATGTGTTATTAATTCTAAAATTCCAAAATTGGAGGTTTTGAAAATCGTTGATGATATTGGAATTTTGAAAAATATTTTAAATAACAATTCCAAATTGTTATAATTTGTAAATATATAGATTTTTTGTTTATGTACTATACTTTTTTATGTCTTTTTACTTTTACATCCGTTATAAAATTATCAACAAAAACTTTTAATAATAATAATACAGAATAAAATTATAAAATAGAATGATAATGTATATTCACAAACCAAAATAGAACGTACATGATAACTAACAAGAAGAAAATCAAAATAAAGAGAATTTGCAAGCAAAGCAAAAGGGAAGAATTGAAATAATAATAAATAAGAGAATTGAAGAAAACTGTGAAAACCTAAAAAAACCTAAAAACCAAAAGCTATAAATAACAATGAAAAATCAAAAAAAAACCATTTAATCACAAAAATCATAATAATGAAAAACTAAAGAGAACCTTAATTAACTGAAATCTGATACTTTACACAAGATCTTCATTTCTTTTATATGTTGCTTTTTCCATCTTTTCACTTTCTTTAACTTCTTCCTTGAATTTATCGGCATAGTTAGTGTTTGGGAAAGATGGATTAGTCCAACCTTTTTCAGCATCACCTTCTTTCAAAAATTCAGCAAATGGATAACTTGGTAATGTTCTAACTTGAGTTTCTTCAGTTATCAAACCTTTTTCAATTTGCTCGTCAACTAATTTATCCAAGTAAGGTAGCAAATGATCTCTGAAAGCTTCAAAGTTCTTATACTTGATAATACTTTCTGGTGCTTCGTAAATGATTTTTCTAATTAATGAAGGAATTAAAGGTTCATTCTTCATTTCTTCAATTGAATAGAAAACAGGATGGTTAGTGAAAATAATAGCCTTAGATTTTGGTAATCTTCTTAAAGTTTGTCTTTCCACTCTAACGTTGAATTCGGTTGGTTTGACATCAGTTTCAACTTTATCATCTTTTTGTAAAGCATAAACGTTATTCAATAACAATCTGTGATCCCAAGAAATATACCATGAAGCTCTTTCAACTAAATCAGCAGGAGACATTTTAGCAAACCATTTTTCCATTGATGGCTTTAATTTAGTCTCGTAGTATGGAACATCAGTGTGAATAACATCTAAAGTCTTGCCTAATTTATGTTTAATACCAAAAGAACCACCTGGGAATGGAACAGCAGCAGCCATCAATCTATGAACACCGTCATCACCCCTCAAAACAATATAGAAATCTTCCTTGGCCATTTTGGAAACATAAACCAAAGGATGATCTTTCAAAGGTTGAGAGAAATCTAAAACTTCACCAGTCATTTCATTTTTAACGTGTTCATAATTATCTTCTGTTGTGAATATTAATGGATATCTAGTGATTAAATGAGACTTAACCATTTCCATTAATTCTAAACAAGCTTCTTCAGAACCTGGTAACCAGTCAATGTTATCTTTACCATAAGTGTGGTAAACTCTTTCTTTTTCCTTAATGTAATCGTAGTAATACTTATCCATGTCTAACCAGTGATCAATATCCAATTTGAAAATTGACATCGTTTGATGGTATGGGAATCTGAATGGTCTCCATGGTCTATCATCCCTAGTGCTAACTTGTTCAGGAGTGATGTATAATGGAGTTGGAGTGGGTGGTAAAGCATTTGGATCAGAATGGTACTTCCCCTTTTCCTTTACAGTTTCCTTTTCAGAAGTTGATAATGATGGTGATGATTTTTTGTATATTGCTTTGATGTATCTTCTTGATAAATATATGGTAGCACCAACGGCAGAACCAGCACCTAGTAGGTAGTACAAGTTTGAACTTTCATTCATTTTTTGTTCTTTTTTGGTACTTATTAGTTATTTGTTGTCTATTGATTGAATGATCAATTGATACTTTAACGTAACGGAAATAACTGTAGATGAAACAATATAGATTCTGATAAATCAAAGAGGATAGTTGGCTAATTATATAGTCTTCTTATCTAGAAGGAGGAACTCAACACTAGTTTCCTAAAAGGGTAAAAAGATGAGAGATAAGCAAGTGACACTTCATAAAAAATGACAGCAAACAATGTACTCTTTTGCTATTTAGGGAAGACAACATTAACATCCTCTCCCTAACCAACTACTTCAACTGTGTTTACCCGGTAAGTTCGTAAGTATTTGGTGTGTTTTTTTATTGGTGTTTATACGTGTACTTTTGTCATTTTAGAATCAGTAAACAATTGTGGATCAAAGAAGAAGCCAGGTTTTTAAGTTCGAGTCGACTCTATAATTAGCTTGGCTTGTTTGTTTTACCTGTTTGGCTTGTTTTGGTTTGTTTGTAGAGCCCGAAATGAAAAGTTACTGTGTTATTTAATGGTCTGATTTCTCTAATGTATCTAGTTTTCCCACCGTATTACCATTCCAATAGTTTGTTTTTTTTTTCTTTATAGCATTTGTTGATATCATCACAATCACAAAAAAAGTAAATTCATTTCACCTTAAAATAATTCCATGGAGTTTAATTCCTAATCGGGAAATGTATCAAGGCTGTGTATATTTTAAACTGTTTATTCGTTTATTTTCCTATTTTCTTGGGTTGTTTATCCTTTAAAGTGTTGATCTCTTGGAAATGATTATATTACTCATTTTTCTTCAAGTCATTAATGGTGAATAATAAACACTAATACATATATCTATATTTACATACTTATTGTAATGGTTCATGTATTGTATCTAACTCCAATTACTCTCATCATAACCTCCCATCATTGACCCCCCATTTCCATTTCCATTTCCGTTTGTATGTTGCTGTTGTTGTTGTCTGTTGATAACTCCATTGCCAGCATTGACAACACCACTTAATAAATTATCTTCACCAAACAAAACATCCATTAGTTCAGTGTCTAGTAAGGAACTTAATGCATCGTTAACATTCAGTGATGAGGATGATGGTGTTGATGGGAAAGAATCATTATCTTGTCCCCCACTACCAATACTTCCACCTTCAATATTATTAGCAAATTGTAGATTTATTGAAGATCCAACTCTGGATTGTAATTGTGAATGTGTTAGTTGATGTTGTTGTTGGGATCTCTGGTGGAAGTTCAACATTAAACTATCACTACTTAATTGATGCGGATGTGTTGATGTTAATCGTTTTGAATTGTGATCTAAATTTTGTAAATTGTTTTCACTGGAATTTCTTGATTTTGAGAAATTTTGGAACAGTGAGCTATAACTTCTTTCAATACCTGGAACACCAGTTGTTGCTTTTGGTTGCTGTGGTTGTTGATGTGGCTGTTGTATATAATTATGTTGTGGAGCCATTGAAGGTTGTAAATTGCCTTGTGGAAGCGGTTGAATCATTGAATTCAAATCAATGTTACTATTGCTATTCGAATTGACATTGAATTGTTGAATACTCTCTGGCTCTTCTGTTGTCGATTTAGGTTTCAAACCATTGAAACTCTTGGATGTTGGAATAAGAGGTGGTGGGGTTTGAGATTTCAAACCGGTTCCTAAACTTCTCTTTCTTTTCAACTTGTTTGAATTTTCATTTGCAACACCAGAACCCGTATCTGCATTGTTGGTTGCATTCATTTTCAATTTTCTATAATAGCCTGGTATACCACCATTAACACTTGTTTTACCGGATTCATTTCTATCTTCAATCTTTTTAACGTTACTTGCTTTAGCATTATAGTCTTTCACCAAAACCTGAATAATACCTAAATCTTCCAATAAAGTTTCAATGATATCCGATATACGTCTCATTGTACCATCAATCTTGAATAAATTGTTTAAAATTAATTTTCTGATTAAATTGATTGCATTCAATAAAGAGTTTAGATTAATGTTGTGTTCTTTATCCAAATATTCTAAATCAACTGTTGTTTTACTTTTTTTTGGATTCTTACTTGAACCTTTCAATAAGAGATAAGTTAACGTCAAAACCATGATTGCATTGTATGAATAAAAAACGTCATAATACAAGGTACCATTGAAGAACCCATTTGAATCCGTATAAGTCACAATCTCTGCCGTTCTTATTGAAGATTTAATACCATTAACTAGTAAGGACATAATTGGATCATCTTTTGTAATTGTCAAATTTTGTGTATTGACAATATGTAAAAACATTGGTAATGTTAAGGTAATATAATAGTAGTGATATTGGATGTGTAATTTTGGTTTATAACGTCTCACTGGCAAACTTTTATAATCCTTCCATTCAGCAGGCATTTTGTCCCAGAAATTTTCTAAATTTTTTTGGAATAACAACGATTTCTCAATACTTGTTAAACTTAAAGGTTCCTTTTGTGATTTTTTCTTGTTATCTAAAATTTGAAATATAACTTTTGTTAATCTACATGATTGGAAATAATAAATTCTAAACAACTCATCATCTTTCTCATCTTTCAAAAGTGGTAAGTCAATATCAATTTCTTCCCATGGGATTGCACTTGCTCTACCAAATGAACAACATAATGTAGTTTCAGTTTTTGTTAATGACCACATGATTCTTTTCATTTCATCAGCCTTCTCATCATTAAATTTATCAACAATTAATCTTCTATGTAATCCTAAAGATTTTGATTGAATTGCAGCCATTTGCATTAAACAATATCCTGATTCTCTAACTTTGATACTTGATAAATAAACAGATAGCAAGATTAATAATCTGATACCATCCAAATTTGGAGTTAGCACAATATCTGACAATGATAGTTTGATGATATCAATGTATCTACCAATTAATTCATTATCAAGTTCGGCATCTTTAGGTAAATTTTGTGGGTCACTATACTGTTGGAATCTTCTACCCAAGATCCAAACCATATAAACACAGCAAATTTCAGAGCTGCTGATCTTCATTGGTATATGATTTAAACTTGAATTTTTTTTATTTGATTCGTCAACGGTATTTGAAATTTCCTCCCAAAAAATCTCGTAACGTTCCTTGAATTTGAAATTGTTAAAGATATAATAATATGGATGAACTTTTTCAAAGAAAACTTTCATATAATTATCAGCTTCTTTCCTTTTCAATAAGTTGATCAATGGGAATCTATTGACGTTAATAGTGTCCAGATTGTACAAATGAGTAGGGTATTGATAAACAGGTTCATTCTCTGAAGTTATTGTTTGAACTGATGAATCTCTAATATCTTGAGTTGATGTAGGAGGTTTTAAATTATATGATCTTTTAATAATAATGTCACATAATCCGTTCAATAATGATGCAGTACCATAATTCCCAATAAAATGTGTATGTCCAAATCTATCCATAATTAATCGTTCACTGTCATAATTTGAGTTTGCTTTGATTTTGATACTAGGTGGTAATTTAGGTGGTGGTTGTGAAGTTGCAAATGGTTTCTTTGGTGTTGTTGTTGTAGTAGTTGATGTATTCGCTGTAGCTGATGGTGTTTCATTTGGTAAAGATGATGAAGGAATTGAAACATTTTCAACCTTTGGTTTTTTGGTACTTTTTCCTTCTTCGTCACCTTCTTGGTCACCTTCTTGTTCTTCTTCATCTCCGGTGTTTTGTTTATCCATTTCACTGTCATTCGTTTCATTCTTTTGATTTTTAGTTGGTATTTCACCTGCTTCCTCAGCTGCATCGGCCAGGTCTTTTAATCCGAAACTGATATCTTCATCAGTACTATCCATACTCGGCATTTCAAGCTTGAAACTTTTACCTATTTCCATTAATTCTTCAATATTGTAGACATCTTTATCAGGAAATAAACCAGTTACTAGAGCTAAAAGACATTTGTAATGCAACGTTATATTTTCAATGGGTCCATAAAACCTTTTCTTTCTTGGTATACTTGTTGTACAAGAAACACCTGCCTTTGAACATTGATTGCAAGGTGTTATATTATCAAATTTCAAATCATTATTTTGTATACGCTTACACTTTGTTTTCCTTAGTTTACACCTATCACATGAAAAAAGTGCTCTCTTTCTATTCTCTGTTGCCACTATACGTCTTCTCGTTTGTAGTTTGGCGGGTTGTTGGGTGTGTGTTGACAGTTGATATTGTTGAGGTGACATTTGTTAAAGTTTATTGTTATATATATATATATCCGATAGAGCCACACCAGAATACTATATAGCTAGTATTTTTTTATAAAAAAAATGAATGAAAAATCGGCCAAATCAAGACTTGTATATGTAATTCCAGGGTGGATTATTCTTAAAACTAAATGAAGTAGCAAATCAAAGGCAAATATCAGATAATTTAATGGTATATATATATATATCAACGGATCATCATCCTTTCGTTCATTCATCCCCAGCTTTGTCAAAAGCCTCAGGTTTTATTTTTAACGTGTGTGTGATCTGAGATTTATCGCTTTTTTTTATTTTTTGAGGCAGTGTATAGTTTCTTTGGACGTTGCTTTCTCATTTGTGTTTATATTGTTGATAAGAAAGGTTGTACCAGAGATCTAAATAAAAACGGTGGTTTATTCTATTTACCCTTGTCGGATGACGGTTTTTCTCTGTTTTTTGACTAACAACAATAACAACTATACTTAAGATCAAATAAACTGGGTATTAAAACAAACCACTTACGGAGTGTTCAACCCCCCCTATATATATATATATCTTATTATCCTTAATAATCCCATGACCTCAACAGCTCCAAAAGGCGCTTCAATATCGTCTTCGGTAATCAATACTGTCAATACAATCATTGGATCTGGTTTATTGGTGTTACCTTATGCTTTCAGAACAGATTCTATTGTGCTGGGTACATTTATTTTAATCCTAGCAGCAATAACTAATGCATTTGGGTTGTTTTTACAAGCTATTTCATCCAAATTCTTAAAAGAAAAGAATGCAACTTTTTTCACTGTTTGTTCAATTACTTATCCAAAATTATCGGTCTTATTTGATATAGCTATTGCATTACAATGTTTTGGTGTTATTATTTCATACGTTGTTTTAACTGGGGACTTGTTACCTTTGGTTTTACCGATCCCAAACATGACTTTAGATCAAATGAGATCAACTTATATCTTGTTGTCGGCTTTTATTACTGCTCCATTATGTTTTTTGAAAAGACTAGATTCATTAAAATATGCATCCGTTATTGCATTAACCGCTATTGCTTATTTAGTTTTATTGGTTTATGGTAATTTTTTCAACGGATTAATACACCATTTTGAAAACATTCCAATTGAGAAGCAAGGTTCAGTTTCTTGGTTTGAACCAGAAGGTTTTAGACCAGTTTTCAAGACATTGGCGATTGTAGTTTTGGCTTATACTTGCCCAAATCAATTTTCCATCATTTCTGAATTGGAAGATCCTTCATTGAAGAGAATTTCAAGAATTATTTTAATTTCATCTTCAATTACAACTGGATTATTTTTAACCGTTGCCTTCACCGGTTACCTTACATTTGGTAATGCTATTTACGGTAACATTATTTTGATGTATGAAGATACTTTGGTTGTTAAATTAGGTCGTGCTTTGTTGATTTTAATGGTTTTACTTTCATATCCATTGATGTTCCATCCTGCCCGTATATCATTCAACAATATTTATCACTGGTTATCAGAAAACGTTTTCACAAATAATTCCAATCACACCAACAGCAACAACAACACTAATCCATCAGTCGTGGACGGTGAACCGCCAATTTTCTCCCCAATGACACCAACAGTTTCAAATTCCCGTGTTCCATCATCAACCTCATTAACAACATCTTTTGTAGCAGGTGTCTCAGATACTCCATTGGATGAGACAACACCATTGCTATCACACGTTCATTATCAACAACATAATAACAACCAACATCATCATCCTCCTCCTCACCATCATCCATTGCACCCATCTGTCTCTTCTCATTCATTGCATTCTTTAACATCAACACAAACATCATTAATTGAATCAGGAGTTCCTTTCCCAGAATTCCGTTTCAAGTTACTAACGGTTTTACTGTTGATTGCCTCATACGTTTCAGCATTTAAATTGAAGTCATTTGAATTGATTTTATCGTTGGTTGGTTCTACAGGTGGTGTTTTAATTTCATTTGTTTTGCCTGGGTTTTACGGCTATAAATTAATCAATACAAACGATGCAGATCTCATTGATGCGTTGGTCATGTATAGTCCTAAAGATTGTTCTTTGAAAGTTTTCAACAGTCAATTTTTGAAACTCTGTAGTTTAGCATTGGTGTTTTGGGGATTTTTCGTTATGGTCATTTGTTTGTATTCTACATTAGCTGAATGAGTAAACTAATCTTTTTTTTTTCTTGTGTTTTTGTTTTTTATTCTCTCCATTTCATTATAATCATATTCTGTATTAATTTCTTTGACAACAAAAAAAAATATGACAAATATAAAAAAATTTCTATTTTTCAAAATTAAGGTATATAATTAAATGAGTATGTATAGCATATAAATAATAATAAACAAACAGCAAAAAAATCAAAAACAAGGGGGGGGGGGGCAAGGAAGAAAGAAAAAAACAGGTTGGGGAAAAGAATCACTTTTAAGGAAAAGAATGATGAAGGTATTCTAAAATAGAAGAGCAAACTTGTTTCCATATGTGAAGTAGAAAGAGAAAAAGCAAAAAACAGAAAAAACAAACAGTATGATAAGTTTCTATATATGAATTAGTATTCTTAAAAATAAGTAGGATGTAAGAAAAAAACAAAAGAGGGAGGATGGGGAGGGAGAAAAACTAAACAAATTAAAACACAATTATGCATTATTAGATGGTTGGATAAAAGTCAAATAAGAGAAAAAAAGTAATATTAACTGAAAACAAAAGAACGGGGAGAGGGAAAGAGAGGAAAGAAAGGGAAAGGGGAGGTAACACACTGAAAAAAATTACAAAATGTTCTGATTAATTAATCTTCATCTTCATCTTCATCATCACTTCTAACATCATCAGCAGAAGCACCTTTGATAACTTTCAAAGCAACTTTCATAATCAAAAACAGCCAAATGATTGTTAAAACTTGTAACCCACCTAACAACCACAACAAGAAATCAATCAAACCTTTTTTGTAACAAAGTTTATAAGGTTCACCTCTAGCTATGTAATCAGCACAAACACCGTTCATTCCACTACATGCGTTTTTGCAAGCATGAATGAAGACATAGTTGTAAACACCGTGTCTTAAAATGATCCAACACATCATGAAAACAACAAACATGATATCACAAAGTTTTTGGAATCCACAATATTTCAACATTTTAGCTAATGCCAAGAAAACATCAACGACATCCATGATTAATAAAATAACGTGACCAATGTGGGTGAAATAATGAGAGTATGAACCTATACACAGTAAGGATGTTATTATATGATGGGAAAACATTTGATAGTAATCCTTTCTTCTTTCCTCTATATTTAAAACTATTATTTGTTGTAACCAACATGCAGTTTGAATGACATAGTATGATTTGAATAAAAATGTTAATCTATCATGAGGCCAATTTTGATAAATTGCATCACAATTGAGGAAATAAGTTGAATGGTAATATAAATAGAATCCAAATCCCCAAGAGATTGAATAATAAGTTAATGACCAACCTTGTTCTTTGAATCTTTGAAGTAGTTTCAATTGTGTAACTTTGAAAGATCTTGCCAATGGTTTCAACACGAAAATCATTAAACTTGATCTAATTAAACATAGATTAACAATTGCAAATAAACCAAAATAAAGATCATCGTAACCAATATCGTACAATTGAGTACCTGGGTATCTATATTGAAGTTTATAAAACTTTTCCAGTATTGGGAATTTATTAGATAATGTAATTATTAAGAAATCAAGAGTTATAGCTAGTATTATTTGATATCTATCGAATCTTTCACTTGCTTCAATACTTTGTAAATTTTTAAGAGCTAAACTTGCCTTAGTTTCTTTTATTTTTTCAGGTTTTTCAATTTTAGAAATATTTCTACTTTTAACATGAGTTTCGTTTGTTTGTAAATCTGATGATGACGACGTTGTAGTCATTTGATCTAGATACGGTGTCATTGTTTTGTTATTTTATCTGTATATTTGTAATGGTGTGTATTATCAATTCAAAAGAATCTTGATTAGTTCAATCTAAGTTTAAAAATTTTGGTTATGGTTAATATGTTTAGGTAGATGATAATTATTTATAATCTCTAATCAGTTGATTCAAAAGTTCAAGGAAACAAAGGGGATCTCTATAATGAGCTAAGCTATAATAATAAAAAAAAACGATGGATGATCTAATAATGATACAGTTTGATGTTTTATTAATTTAATTTGTATAATGTATGTATATATATTAAATAATGGAAAATTTTCAAATCAGACTTGACTTTTTAAAGTACTTTTATATTATTATATCTGTTATGATTTAAATCAATACAATGATAATGGGTACTGTAATGTTTTGGATATATATGGGCTTTATTCACTTTGATTTGAACAAGCTTTTTCTATCTTTTCCAGATTATAGTAATAAGGAATATATCTTGGGGTATATAATGATATAATATGGTGTAATAACCAATGACAAAAGTGTTCAATTCCAATGCAAAACACCACTTTTTATCTCATCAGCAATCAAAAAAAATTCAGAGATTATTAAAAAAAACGAAACAAAACAAGACGATTTTTTTTTAACTTTACACGTTTTTTTTTGTTTTTTTTTTTGGAAATCGCGATGCAAAAAAAAAAATTGGATGTTTCAATTTTTTGGCAGTTGATTCGATTTTTCCCAATTTTGAATTGAATTTTGTTTGATTGGCAGGTGTAGAAGGGATGAAGAAAAAGGCTTTGAATTGGGTGTTTTTGGTGGTGGTGGGAATAGGTAGTTTGTTTTCTTTTTGAGTGTTTCTTTAACGAGAGCTTTTTTTAAGACAGAATCAAGTAATGACTTGCTAAATTTTTTCTTATCGTTTACGAATAACAGGATATATTACTAAGTCGTTTAATCGTTTGTTCGTAATTTATTAATTTCATATATATATATATATATATATATTTGAGAATGGTATCAGAAGTTTCATCGATTCATACTCAACAACAAATGATGAATACCATTTCTAATGGATATTTCATCATAGGAGCTCCAAGATTCATACAAAGTTAACATTTCTTGAACAGTTTCAATGATTTCATCCAAATCAATGTTGGAATAAGCTAAAAATTTAACAAATGCTTCAATTCTTGGGTTTCCAATGTTGCTACTATTATTCCCACTTGATTTCGGCAGTGGAGTGAAACTATTTGAATATTTTCTGTTTGATGATGATGGATTTTTCAAATCTGATATTGATGAGGTGGTATTATTATTATTATTATTATTATTATTATTGCTGTTGGAGTTAAAAGGATTTAAATCATTTCCTAGTATCAACGTTAAATACATTGAACCAATAGCTATAATATGAGGGGGGAATAGTAGATGTAGATCAGTTATATAACTATCGTTAATCATTGACCAACAAGTTTGAACTTCTTCAGGTGCCAATTCTAGTTTTGATTCAGCTATTGAATTTTCTCTTAAAACTTTGATAATCTCAAGTAGTGAACTATAAGGATGATGAATAATTAGATAACAATCCATCTCTTCAATCAAATAAAATTCAAATTCTGCTAATTTCGTTAAATCATTAGGAATGAATTCAGGCCAACAGTTTCTAGCTTCAGATAATAAATTTCTAATATGTTGTGGATTTTCTTCAATTTTACAAGAAATATAGATGCACGTTGTTATCAATAGGTAGATATTGATTTCTTTAATTGAAACTTTTGTTAAAAATCTGCTCAAATATATTTCAGCAGTTGATAAAATGATTTGTCTTAAGTTCAACTTTCTACCCAATTTTATTATTAATTGATGTAGATATATTCTCATATTAATGTCATATTTAATTGCTTTATCGGTATTGTTGTTGTTGTTCCCATATAGTTGTAGTTCTAACTGATTGATATAGTTTCGGCTAGCTATCAATTCATCTCTAGTGAATTGCCATTTGTTTCGTTGTGATGAAATCCAATAGTTTGCGGACATTATATATATATATATTAAGGTGATTGTGTATATGCCAATGATCTATTTAAGTGTTTAATTGGAAAAAATAAAATGTAGTAGCTTGTTTGATCTGACGAAATTGATTTTTGTCACTCGGTAAAAAGACAAAGAGTGTGCCATCTTATGACAGATTATTTTGTTGTATTCTTTTTTTTTTGTTGTTATTATTGCTGTGTCCGGGTAAGCGTTTACGAAAACATTTACTGTGTCATGTCTAGGTTCCTCTTTAACCAGTATTGTTTGAAACTACTTGTTTCAAACTATCAATTTGTTCAATGAAAGTTTACTATAACTAGTATATCTCTATAGATCAATTAATAGCAAGCTATAATACCATTTTTTGACTAATTTTCTTCTAAATCACTTTCAAAATCTCAATATCTATAACAAGTTTACATTTTATAACTTGTTCCAAAACAGTCAGATTTGGAAGAGTCAAACTACTAACAACCAGCCTATTTCCTTCTATTTATCTTTTCAAATCTAGTTAATTATACAACAAGAGCATACACAACTAACCACAATCACTAGGTTACACACTCTATTATCCCACTTCTTCTCTTCTTTGTACACACAAACAAAACCATATAAAAACCCTTTTCAAAAGTCGTGTCCAAATCCTAAAACTTTTCTATGAATTTTGTTTTTTTTTTTCTTTCCACAACAATTTTTTTCCACATTTTCCTTATTTTTTTTATAAATTCAATTTCCTTTTGTCTTTAATTGCTTTTGGGAATGTGCCTTTTCTTTAATACTTTTTTCTTTCTTCACATCCATGGTCAAAGAATTATCTATCAAGGTCTTCAAAAGGAATCCTTGCAAACGGATTCATACATATTTACCTTGGGGAAAGTCTCCGGCAATAAGTTACAGGCGGAAACGTCCAATTAGGTTGATTATAAAATCAATCAACGAACTTTCATTATGATATAGTTATTTGTTATCCTTTATAACTGATTGATAACTTTTGACAGTAGTTGAATTTTGATTTAATTTGAAGGATCTTCATTACATTCCAAACAGTTCCAAAACAAAAATAAACGTTGGTAGAATTTAATTGATTGAATCTTTTTTCCACGAAACGGATGATTGTATTTTGAATTGTCCCTCCTGGACCTTGTTCTTTTTTTTTTTAAAAGAAGATTCTATAAATACTTTTTATTCTAGGAAATATTCATGAATGATTAGTTTTAACCAATTATTTTGGACTGGTTTTGATTATTTGACATTTTTCATAATCGTTCTTTTACGCACAATAATCTTCAATTGGGGGCTTTCAGACTTTATTGTACTCGAATTCGTTTGCCTTCAAGAAATCGATTTTAATCTTTTTCTTTGATTATAAGGATTGTGCTTTTCTTTAAGTTTCAAATCTTTTTTATTCTGCAATGGATGGATGCCATCTTCAAACCATAGTTATGATGATTATCAATTTTTTTAATGGATTGTTAACCCAATGGAGCTCACTCTTGATCCCATGGATGTCCCTTTTACATAGTTTGTTATACAGTTTAGTAGTGATATTCTCTCTGCTAGCTGTTTGTGCTGTCAAAGGTGCCAAACTACTATCCATTATTGTTAACTTCAAAATTAAAATTCTTTTTTTTTCATGGAATGTTTGACTCACTTAGTTAAATCAGTTCAACATTTTTTGAAAAAAAGAAAAACCACTATTTGATCAAATAACTGGTATTTTTTTTTTCTCCCTCTCTCTCTCTTTTTTTCTTTTTGATATTCAAATGATGAGATCTGTTTAATAGAGTCAAGCTCGTAGTTTCCAAAGGAAACGTGGACGATAACTTAAACATACCCTAACGGGATTTCTGATTTTTATCTCAAGAGAACTAGTACACAGTTTTTCTTTATGTAGTTACATAACCAACCAAACTTGGTTTGATTCGTTGCTTATTTACCGAATATTCATATAGAATATAATCTATCAGTATGAAGAAAAGACCAACTCACTAGTAGTATAATGAACGAATAGTATAATGAAAAAAAAACACATAGAAATAGAATAAAAATAAAAAATATGAAATAAAAAATAAACAAATTAAAGGAATTATATATTGAAACCAGTTCCACGTTGAACTTTCAAAACAGAATTGGTCCAGCCAAATCAACAAATCAACCCCCCCCCCCCCTGAAAACAAAAACAAATGATCATCAGTTTTTTTTATTTCTCTTATTTTTTTATAAATCATGAATCCCAATGATCAGTCAATGAACTATCATCTGGATCATGACTAATCAATTCTAAAAAGTATAACAACAAAACAGCAAAGATATTAATCCAATTCCAAAATTGCCATGGATGAACACCAGTTTGACAATCCAGTGCCGGTGATGAAATACTACAACCTATTTGATGGTGGATTTGTATACTCGAAGTGGTTGCTGCTGAACGTAATACACTTGTAGTTGATGTTATTGTACTCGCTATACTATTACTAACTGACGATGCTGCTTGTGATGATGAAACTAAAGAAATGTCGCTGAATTTATCGTTGATCCAATTCCATAGATGGTTGTGAGTATCTAATTCATCAATGTACTGAATCATTAAATTCGTATAGACAGCAATGATGATGCATGGTGAATATAGGTATAATAATCTTGATGAGGTTGATTGATTTTTTTTATTTTTTTGTACCAAGTTGCTGTTGTTGTTGAGTCTTTTAGGGGATGGTGATGAAGGTGTTGATAAAGGTGAGGCTTTTTGGATTGGTTGTAAGATTGGAATAATTTTTGTAGCTGCAAAAAAGACACAAATTCTATAGGCCAATTGAATTAAAATTGATAAGGTTAAATTACTTATTGAAATTTTAAGGAAATCCCATAATGATTCAAAAGATTTCGGGAAATTTTCAGTAATAAATTTCAATACAACGTCATCAACAAATTCTCTTAGTTTTAAATAAACCAACAAAAATTTATCCTTTGTTGTTGATTTTGTTAAAATCTTGAAATAAATTAAATCAATAAAATCTTGACCGGTTTTGAAATTCTTGAAAGTTGTTGAAATGGAATTTAAAAATTCCTTGTTTAATGAATTTGCTTGATAATCAATATTCTTGAATTCATTCATAATAAATTTAAGTAGCATATTAAAATTTCTTTCTGATAATTCAGGAAATAGTTCATAACAGCATTTCACGATATAAGCAGCCATTAATGAGCATTCCAATGGACTTGCTTTACCTGAATATATACCAAATATAGTGATCAAAATAGTTATCGTGAAACAACTACCCAACAAAGAAGCTGAAATCAAACCAACCTGTTGTAAATCGATCTGTGAAACATAAATTTTAATAAAGAAATAAAAGCATCCAGTAAAGACACAAGCACTGGTAATCAAATTAACAATAGACCAAGAGTCTGATTTCTTTTTAATTAAATACTGTGACATTTGACCAATAGCTTGAATTGATAACAATGAACAGAAACCTTCTAAAATGGTAAACAATGGAGTTGAATTCATCAAGAACAATTTCCAAGGTTCAATGATGAAATTCCACCATATTGTCTTAAACAGTGAATTAACGTTATAATCATCTGAATTAGTGAATATAGTTAAGAAAATGGATAATAAACTAGGTAATAATAAATGTTGCAAGTAATAAAGAAAAGATGAAACAATTCTATGATATTGCAAAACTCTTAGAGTCGCCAATAAAAAATATAGTAATAAAATGGTTATTGAAAAACTTAATCCACAATTAACACCACCAATTTCAAAACTTAATGGAATCGTTAGAATGATATAGAATAAATAGATTGATGCTAGAATAATACGAATGAATTGAATCAATGCATCGTAAATTCTTTCTCTTCTTATTCTGAGTAATTTACTATCAGCGAGTTTATTGCCGGTCGTTATGTCTAATCTATTCAAGATAACATTGGAATTATTCAGTGGATATAGATTTATGTTTGATGATTTTGGAGACCCTATAACAGAACCAGATCGACTTGAAATGGGAGATCTGGATATAATTGGAGTTGAAGACATGTTCTTATATATTGAGCTTCTTTTCGTGTCACAAGAGGTGGCCTGAATGATGGAATATGGGTGTACTTGTTCGTAAAGAGGTATTCAAAGAAGTAACAACAAAAAAAAAGTATTTGTAGTAAAACAGTGATGGTATTGTTAATTTTCCTTTATTTCTTATTTGTTTTTTTGATCTTTGTTGTCTGAATTATGTACAAAACAACTGTTGGAGTTCAAAACGATTTGCTTACTGTTTTTTTTTTTTTTTTTTGCTTTTCGTTTTGTGATAATTTTTTTTTAAATGCGATGCGATTACACAATTTTTTTTTTTTTAATTTAAATGAATTTTTAGTATATTTTAAGTAGTTTGAAGTAGATCTAGAGTTCAAGAATTTTTTCAAGTTTATATATATAACCGATTACACAGACAAATCATACAAAGATGCCTGCTAGTGACGTTAGAAAAGAAAGAAGAAAGAGGGACAGAGATGGAAGTTCAAAAGAATCCAAGGATCTCACACTTCAACCAGTTAAACCAAAGAAGATGAAGTTTGGTAGAAAGGAAATGAGAACAGTGACTAGAACTTCGAGAAGAGGTGGTCCTGCTGATGAAGAAGATCAAGATGAAAATAAAGGGGAAAATTTTGAACAAGATGGTAGTGAAGATGAAGATGAAGATGAAGATGAAGATGAAGATGACGGAAATGCTTTTGATAATGCTACCAATAAGGATGAATACTCTAATGACAATAACATGGCATATTCTGCCCTATTGACATTACTGAAAAATGATCACCCTGATACTAAGCCAACCAAACAAAAGAAGCAGAAGAACCGTATCGAAGAAGTTGAAGAAGATTCAGATGAAGAGAAGTTGGATGAAATCAATGATGTTGAATCAGACGATGAAAACGAGGAAGAAATCAAGATTTCAAAAGAAGAAATGGTTGAAGATGATAACGATTACAACAACCAATTTGATGCCTTTAATTTACACTTTAATGACGAATCAAAAATTGAAAAAATTATTGATGAATTTGAATTGAAATCACAAGAGAATAAAAAATTATTGAAATTAAACAACAGAATCAAATTTGAAGACGATGATTATATCAAATTGGATTATCAATTTGATTTAACAAACAATTCCCCAAAAAAGAATACAACCAATAAATTAAAGACATTGAAATCCAAATTAAAGTATCATAACGTGAAACAAAAAATTGAGAAAAAATTCAATGAATTAGATCCTAAAAATGAACTTGAATTCGAATTGATTGAATCTTTATTAAGCTATCAAAATATCAACTTTCAAAATTACTTGTTACCAAAAACATCTTCAAACAATTATCAAGATTATTATTTGTTACATTGTTTGAATCATGTTTTCAAAACAGCTGATCGTATTTTAAACAATAACGAAAAAAAGAAGCAAGTTTTAAAGAAAATTGAATCTGGTGAATTGAAACCTGAAGAAGAACCTGAATTTAGAGATCAAGGTTACACAAGACCTAAAATTTTAATTCTACTACCAACTAGAAATACAGCTTGGGAAGTTGTTAACAAATTGATTAAATTATCAAGTCTTGAAACCGTTGAAAATAAATCTAAATTTAAAGATCAATACTACGACTCGTTCAACGTTGATGAATTAAATTCAAGAAAGCCAGACGATTTCAAAGAATTTTTCAAAGGTAATTCAAACGATTTTTTCTGTTTGGGTATCAAACTAACTAGAAAATCGTTTAAATTGTTTTCTCAATTTGAACAGGCGGATATTATTGTTGCATCTCCATTAGGTTTGAAAATGATTTTAGAAAAATCTAAAAACAATACAAGTAGTCATCATCATCATTCAGAAGATAAAACTAAAAGTAGAAAAGATGCTGCTAAAGACCAACCAAAAAAAATCAGAAGAAGAGATCAAACTGTTGATTTCTTATCATCTATTGAAATTACAATTTTAGATAAATCAGATGGACTAATAATGCAAAATTGGGATCATGTCAATGAGATTCTAACAAAATATTTGAATCAACCACCGAAAAACTTTGATAGTTTGAAATTAGATTTCTCAAGAATTAGAATGTGGTCAATCAATGATAAATACAAGTATATCTCACAATTGATAACATTCAGTAAATATTCAACCCCAGAATTGAATAATTTAATAATGAACAATTCAAAAATTTCCATAAATTTATTGAATGGTTCCACTATTTTCAAGCCAGTTATCAATGATTCAAACAATGAAATCAACTCTTTTAAATTGAAATTAATTAAAATGGGATTAATTAACAATAACATTAGATTAAAACAAATTTTCATGAGATTTGAAATAGATTCGATCATTGATGAACCTAATGATAGATTCAAATTCTTTAAAAATGTGACGTTACCACAAATTCAATCCAAATTATCTTATGAAAATGGTACATTAATTTATATTCCATCTTATATCGATTACATTAGGGTTAAAAACTATTTAAAAAATTCAAGTATCTCGTTTGTTGCCATTGATGAATATTCAACACAGGGACAAATCACTAGAAATAGAGATTTCTTTGGTAAAGGTTACAACAATGCCAAAATCATGCTATATACAGAGAGATTGCATTTCTATAAACGTTACGATATTAAAGGTGTTAAGAATGTTGTGTTTTATGGATTACCTTCAGATCCAAATTTTTATTCACAGGTTTTGAACTTTATCGTTGATAATAAGATTAGAGTTGATTTAAACAATTCAAAGTTCCAATTAAACATTGATGATGAAAAGAAGGAGGAACTTTTGGATGAAATTGATTTGAATTTATGTATCGTTAGAATCATGTTCAGTAAACTTGACGTTTTAAAGTTGGAAAAGATTGTTGGTTTGAAAAATTCTGGTGTTTTGGTTAATGGTGTTAATGAAATGAACGAATTTAACTAGTCCGTGGTAGTTGTACAAGATTTGTGATGATTTCAGAAGCATAAGCAAAAAAAAGCCAGAAGTAAATAAATAAAATAAAATAAAATAATATACATATACATATATAGATAGTAGATAATCGTTCTTTGAACACTAATAATTACTTAATAAAATAATATGAATAAAAGAAACCGAAACCAATCAATGAATGATAACACATTAAAAGTTAAACAACTCAATTTTTTTCAACCCATTAGTTGATTCAAACCAATAATCAAACAACATAATGAAATATAAGGACTTAATCTTTCACCGATTCTAGCAAATTTCCAAAACACACCCAAGACACCAGTCTTATTCTTATCCAATATAGATGGCCAGGCTGAATGGATGTAAGTTGATGTACATATCAAAAGTAGAATCACTTGTAATAACGACGTGAAGTTGAATAAAGCAGACTGTGAGAATGCACAAAAAATTGATACACCGCGTGTTTTTGTTTGTTAGTACGAAAAAAAGACTCTCGATTGGCGTGGTGTATACCATAAATGATTTTAAATACTTACCATTGTAACAATTGATTAAGATTACCGTTTGAGGATTGATATTAAGGGACAGATTTGAACTAAAGTAAAGTAAACAAAACAAAAGTAGCTTTGGTGTTTAAGTAAAGTTGAATTCGTAATTTCTGACTGTTCTTTTTTTTTTTGTGGTGTGCGGATGAAAAGGAAATTATTCAGTAATAAACGTTAAATTAAATGCAATAATAACAATATATTAATAAAAACGGCATCTTTTTTTATTTCTTTTCAAAAGAAACCGATTAAATCAATAGGAAAGGGAGTTTTACCATGGACATTTTGTTGAATTACATACATATATAACAATATAACAATATAAATCATCCATCCAAAATGGAAGACGAAATTTTTGAATTCGAAGAAGCTTACGAGACAACAGAGTTTCACGATAAAGATTCAAAGTTAATGATATATGAAGAGCATCAAAAGCTGTTGAATACCAAGATACCGAGTGATTTCACTAAAACAGCTGATATAATAGACAGCAGCAACAGCAACAGTATTATAAATAACAATATTGATGGTGCTGATGATGATGATAATAGTAATAGTATAGTACCATTGGATGATGAAGATGAATATGATAAATTCGTGCCAACCGATCCTGAAAAGATTAAAGCTTTCAATGAAATCAATAGTATCAGCAACAACAGTGACACGGACAACAATTTTTTATTTACACCACCAGAGAATTTTTCATTAGTTTGTGGTAAGATTTATAGATCATCTTTCCCACGTAATGAAAATTTCCAATTTTTGTTGAAACTAAAATTAAAATCAATAATTTGTTTGATTCCTGAAGATTATCCAATTGAAAATGAAACTTTTTTAAATAATAACAACATTAATTTCTTCCAAATTGGTTTATCTGGTAATAAAGAACCTTTTGTTAAGATTAAACCGGATTTAGTCAATGAAGCATTGAAGATAATAACTAACCCTGAAAATCATCCAATTTTAATACATTGTAATAGAGGTAAACATAGAACAGGTTGTTTGGTTGGATGCATTAGAAAATTACAAAAATGGTCATTGTCCATGATATTTGATGAATATAGAAAGTTCAGTTATCCAAAGGAGCGACCATTAGATCAACAGTTTATTGAAACGTTTGATGACGATGAAATTAGAAAATATGCAAACGATAATAGTTGGTTACCTTTGAAATGGTGAGTGACAACAAACTTTTCATATATAATGAACAACTCTTGAGTCTTTTTTTTTGTTTGAAAATAAATAAGTTGAATACATTTAATAAATAAATAAAACAAAAAGCAAAAACCGTATATACCTATCCTTTATCCAATCATACATGCCTTACCTTAAAACACTTACATACATATATACACACTCTAATTGGATTCAGTAAAAACCAAAGAACTTACCGCAATAAACAACACAATTCATTCCACTTAAACCAACCAACAACTTTGGAGTGAGTTTGAAATTCAGAATTGATTTTTTATAATGGCTTAAACAGTACAAGAAACTCCAAGCACCAATTAATCCAGAACCGTTAACAACGTCATTATCAATGATCATAAAACTACCTAAACCAACAAATCCACCGAATAGTAAAGCTGACAGCTTGTTTGGACCAGATGACAGTTGCCTTGTTACCGAACTTTTAAACATTTGTGGAACTGCTGTTGTTGTAGGAGCACTTGGATTCAAGAAAATTGTTGATAATAATGCTGAAGAGAATGTTAAACCCGGGATAGGAGACGAAGATAAGGTTGACAGGGTCTTTTTGAATGGGGTTAAGGTTTTGTCTTGTGATGGTATTCCTGACATTTCTTTTCAATCTATTTGTCTTTTAGGGAATTGGTTTTATTAGTAATATTATTTTAATAATATCAACAAAAAGTATATTTAAGTAGGTCAAATACCTGTATGAAAATGTAGATGAGATGAGATGAAATTTGTACTTTTTTTGCAGTTTTTAAAAAAAGAGCAATGTAACACAGCCTTATTTTAACACATCAGCAATCATCGGATGATAATTATAGATGGGTGTAACTCATTTTTTATTGAAGTGAATACTAATAAATTTTGTTTACTAGTAATCTTTTCAAAAGAATGATATCATGTTATAAAACAAAAAATATATTGACTAATATACACTTCCATTAAATAAATAAATGGGGATAAATAATAATAATAATAATGGTGGGAGGGAGAGAATAAATAAGATAAACGATAGATTTAAGATCTTTCACCTCTTAATCTTCTAGCTAATTGGATATCCTTCTTTTGAATGGTAACTCTCTTAGCGTGGATAGCACACAAGTTGGTGTCTTCGAATAAGGAAACTAAGTAAGCTTCAACGGATTCTTGTAAAGCACCAATAGCAGAAGATTGGAATCTTAAATCAGTTTTGAAATCTTGAGCAATTTCTCTAACTAGTCTTTGGAATGGTAACTTTCTGATTAACAATTCAGTAGATTTTTGGAATCTTCTAATTTCTCTTAAAGCAACGGTACCTGGCTTATATCTGTGTGGTTTCTTGACACCACCAGTAGCTGGGGCAGATTTTCTAGCGGCTTTGGAAGCTAATTGTTTTCTTGGAGCCTTACCACCGGTAGACTTTCTTGCTGTTTGTTTGGTTCTAGCCATTTTTTTGTTGTTGTTGTACTTGTGATGAATAGATTAAGTATTGATAAGAATTAAAGTGAAGAAATTTGAATTATTAACAAGGGGTAAATAACAACCTTATATATATATAAAAAAAACAAAACAAAGGTTAAAACAGAACCCGTGCCAGTTTTTACCATTCCGCAATAGTAAAATCTGGCACTGCACAGCCGTGATTGCAGCGTGCCATCGTTTACATAGTGCTGAAATTTACTAAAGGAACACCAATCCCTTAGTAAATTATGGAATGGACCGCGACCGTGTGTAACAATGAAAAAAAATACATAAAGAAATGTAAACAATATATAAAGGGTTATTATAAAAACCATTTAACGAAGATGCTTTTTATTATATAAATGCGATTATAATCCCCCCCCCAGTTTTATTTAGTTGTTGCTTGACATTTTTTTTTCTTGTTGGTAGTACTGTTTTGCTTGTTAATTCATCAATCAATTTAACTTATTAGACCCAATTCTTAAAACATTATTTCTTTTTAAGAATTAAAACCTACTAAAACAAATTCAAACAAAAAATTTAAATTTTTCATATATAACACAAAATGTCCGGTAGAGGTAAAGGTGGTAAAGGTTTAGGTAAAGGTGGTGCCAAGAGACACAGAAAGATTCTTAGAGATAACATTCAAGGTATTACAAAGCCAGCTATTAGAAGATTAGCTAGAAGAGGTGGTGTTAAGAGAATTTCCGCTTTAATCTACGAAGAAGTTAGAGCTGTTTTAAAATCATTCTTGGAAAACGTTATCAGAGATGCTGTTACTTATACTGAACACGCAAAGAGAAAGACCGTTACTTCATTAGATGTTGTTTATGCTTTGAAGAGACAAGGTAGAACCTTGTATGGTTTCGGTGGTTAAACAAAAAGATAGATTTCTTATTCTATTTATTAATGTAAAAGGGTTTGTTATTCTTTTTTTTATTGGGGAGGAATACAAAAGGTTTTAGTGAAATCTGTGTTTTTTTATTTTACTTTAAATTAGTATTTTCTCTATTATAAGGTGTGTATATTAGCTTATATTTATATTGTTTGTTTTTAAACTTTTGTTTTCAAAAATGAAATAAATTATCAAAAAAAATAAATTATTATTATTATTGATCAAAAAGAACTAGTAAAAGGTGTATTTTTTGTGTATTATATAACGTTGATTGATCACGTGACTATTGACAGCTTTGCTTTGAAAAGAGTTATCGCCACAACTGTAAGGTGAATGATCAAATAGGTATATATATATATATATATATATATGTTACCCTACTGCATTATCACATTGTCGCATTGAAACAGTTACCCGGAAATCACACATCACACATCACACATTCCCTTCCTGAATCTCCAGGCTGTGGATCCGACAATTAGTTTTCCCTTTTATTTCTGCGTGTGTGTGCGTGTGAACGCGCGTGAACGCGTGTGAGAGAATAGAGTGAGAATAGAGTGAGAATAGACAATTTTCAGATTTCGTTGTGTATTTTGGAAATCAGACAGAACTTCCCGATTTGGATAGAACAATAGGAAAGGTCGTGTTTACGGTCCCAATCTATTTGTCTGTTTTCATTATTCATTTCCGTTTCCATTTCCACCTCATTTCTGTTTTGCTGCTGCTGTTGCTGGTTGTCGTAACCTTGCCCCTAATTCCCACACCTTTCTACTTCCTTTTATTTTTAATGTTATTTTCTTCTTCTTCTTTAATTAAATTACTTGATTCTTTTCAAAAAAAAACCTTTCTTTCTTCTTTTCTCTTTCTTTATTATTATTATTCATATTAATAACCGTTTAAAGACAACCCAACTTTTAGTCATTCCTTTTTAAAAATCTTATATCCAAAGAAAGAGTTTCGTTGTTTCTTTTAAACATTCCATTCACTCTATATTACCTATACCTATTATACACACAAGAAAAAAAAATGTTAGTTAAAAATATCGTCCAATCATTAGTTTCATCATCTTTGATCGCCAAATCAATGGCTCAACCAGTTGCTCATTTACACCATCAACATGCTAAAAGAGACGTTGTTGTTGTCACTGAAACCGTTGTTGTCACCATGGGTGGTGCAGCTTCTCCAACCACTTCCACCATCAACTTGGTTCACGCTGATACCACTCCATCTGCTATCGACTCCGCCTCCACCACCGAAGCTCAAGTTGTTCCAACTACAACTTCATCAGCTGTTGAAGAAGAAGAAACCACTTCTGCCACCTCCACTTCTGCCACTGCTACTTCCACTTCCACCGGTTCATCCTCTTCTTCTTTTAACGGTGGTTCAAAAGGTATAACTTACTCTCCATACACCTCTTCTGGTGAATGTAAGTCATTATCTCAAGTTCAATCCGACTTGGCTGGAATTTCCGATTTCGAAGTTATCAGATTATACGGTGTTGACTGTGATCAAGTTGCCAACGTTTTACAAGCTAAAGGTTCAAACCAAAAATTATTCTTAGGTATCTTCTTCGTTGATGCCATTGAATCTGCAGTTTCCACCCTTGCCTCAGCTATCGAATCTTATGGTTCATGGGATGATGTTCACACCGTTTCTGTTGGTAACGAATTAGTTAACGCTGGTGCCGCTAGTGTTGCTCAAATCGCTTCATACATTGACACTGCTAGAACCGCTTTATCCTCTGCTGGTTACAAAGGTCAAGTTGTCTCTGTTGACACCCACGTTGCCATCATCAACAACCCAGAATTATGTAAATACTCAGATTACATTGCCTTCAACGCCCACGCTTACTGGGATGGTACTATCTTCTCTCAAGATGCTGGTTCTTGGTTATTATTACAAATGCAAAGAGTTTGGGACGCTTGTGGTGGTGAAAAGGATGTTTTCTGTGTTGAATCCGGTTGGCCACACATGGGTGACACTTATGGTGTTGCCGTTGCCTCCTCTGATAACCAACAAGCTGCCATCTCATCTTTGAAATCCACTGTTGCTGATTCAGTTATCTTATTCACTGCTTTCGATGATTTATGGAAGAATCCAGGTCCTCAAAACTGTGAACAATACTGGGGTATCTTATAATCACAATCTTAAATTCAAACATATCACCTTTTTTGGTTTCAATTGATCAAATGGTTCTTTTAAAAATTTTTTTTTTTGATCGTTCTTTTTTATTTTCGTTTGTTGATAAGTAATTTGAAATGTTTATTAAGTTCAATAGACATTTAAAGTTATCGTTTTATATATACTAACTTTTACGTTTTACTCCCCCCCCTCCTTTTTTTTTTTGTCTTATTTCTGATTGTTGTCCTTACTCTCGTCTTTTCTTTACTTATCACTGTGGTTTTTTTATGGTTTGTTTTTTTATCTTTATTACTCTTTGATTTATTCTTGCTCATATATATAGTGATACATATATGATTATAAATATATTTTTTGATATCCTTTTAAAGACAAACAGATACCAGTAAAAGTAAAACACTACTAATTTCATCATCAACTGATGATTATAAGTTTCTAAAGGGGTACAGCCGCCCATAAACTCGTAAAAATTTTTCCTTTCCGATAAATTGTGTTTTCTGGTTTTTTTTTATATGCGGCGGTAGAGAGCATGTGGTTTAAAACAATACAATAGCATTATTACATTATATACAGACATTTAAATTACTCCTTTACAAGTCTAGATTTATAGAATAGTATATACATAACTTCATAACTACTACTACTTAGATAGATAGATCTACTACATCAATGAACATTCCATCTATATACATATACTTTATTCATAAATAGAAAAATCTGACACCTCATTGAAACACGGCTGTGTATAATAACGTTCCATATTGGGATAAAAGTAAATAAAAAAAGCACTGATATTTCTTTGATTATTTGAATTATTTATATACTTTAACTAATTTCATTTGCTTTTGAAGATTTCAAGTGGATTGAATTGGGGTAAGCAATCAATCAATCAATCAATCAATCAATAGATTAATAATATGCTTTGTTTTATTTATGCAAGGGTTTTTGTTTGATTTTTCATTGAATCACGTTTATTTCAATTCAAATCAAACAAAAGCTTGTTCAGCAAACAAGTATAAATTTACATCATTTTATCTATTGATAGATATCAGCTAAAATGGATTTACTGTAATATATATATATATACATATATATATTATATATACCGTTTTGTTCATTTTTTTTTACTCGGTACACTGTTGTCAATTTTCTCAATCTAAAAAACAGGTATAATCTCTAAATATTGGAAGAAGCGAAACGTCTTGTGTATCAGTTAGTTATTGATACTTGATTAACTTGTTGTGTTTTTACCTTTTATATTAAATAGTAAAAAAGGATAGAGCATAAATTATAAGGATCTAGCAGATAGTAAATAATATAACCATACATTTATGTAAATTCAACCGTTACAATCAATTCTGTGTGGCTATCTATTTTACAAAATTAAGTCATATAGGTGATTTACTGGATGCTGTAAAAAAGTTATAAAAAACCACAAGTGATATGATTTATCGTATTTACAAACACATCTGTTCAAATGCACACAGCTTTGTTCAATTTGTTGAGTTTCTTCTTTTCTTGTTATTTTTCTTTTGTGGTGATTACAAAAAGGGAGACTCTATCCTTCTAAATTAGTGGTCCGCTCACATAGATCCACACCTCACACCTTATACAAATTGCGGTTTAAACAAAAACAAAAAGGAGCGTTCAAATATTACACCATCTAATTTTTCTTTTGATCACTGGAGATCCAATTAGATGTATTGCTTAATAATAAAGTATTCAAGAGTTTTTGTTAACTTTGTCGAGTCTTTTTTATAAATATCACACACACACACACACACACAGAGACTAATAACTTGATTAGAATATACTTTAAAAATAACTAGTTTAGAAAAAAACAATGTTTGCATCCATAAATAGGTCTATAATAAGAAGTTCAAGCTTATTAACCAAATCCACAAAGACCCAATTCACAAGAAGAACTCACCCAATTATTGCCAACATTGGACAACAACAAAGAATAATACGATTTAACTCAACTAAAATTAAGGACGATGATTTAGTTGGATTAGATGAATACGAAATCAAAATATATAAACTACTAAGTTCGGAGTTTGATCCTAAGTTGCTTACAGTTCGTGATATTTCCGGTGGTTGTGGATCAATGTTTGCTATTAATATACAAAGTGAGAAATTCAATGGGTTAAGTATGATTAAACAACATAGATTGGTGAATCAGTTTTTGAAAGATGAAATAACTAAATGGCATGGATTACAATTGAAAACAAAAAGTGTTTAAAGAGTGAAAAATTAATAAATATTCAAAGTTGATAATTTATATGTTTTTAACATAGCTTTGTATATTATAATAGATTCTCGAAATGAAAAATAAAAGTTAATTTTTTATTATTTAAATTACATACACCTATTCAATAATTTCTTCAGATTCTTCCAGAATTTCTTCTCTGATTTCTTCAACGGTTTCTTCCTTGACATTTTGCTTGGTATTAATCAAACCTAATTCTTGCAAGTGATCAACAACTTGGCTTCTCCAAGCATTCCAGGATTGTAACAATTCCTTTCTCTTCATGATAACTTCTCTTAATTCAGCATCAGCTTCCATAGCATCGGCTTCTTCGAATTGAGCAGCGTATTCCTTCAAGTTCTTTCTAACTCTCTTTCTATCGTTAGATGATAACAAACTTTGTGGTCTTGGTCTCCATTCGAATTCTCTGAAACCATCAATGATTTCCTCTTTAGTTAAGTTACCAACTAAATCGTACACCTTATAACCGTTTTCAACCTTGTGTTTCCAAATCGATGACCAACCAGCAACAAATCTTCCTGCTGGTTCCCAAGAAACACCGGTTAAACCTCTATGTTCGTGATGGTTTAATAATTTAACGGTGGATTTAACCTTTGATGCATTCTTGTTGGTTTCCTTTTCAGGGGATGCTGAGTTATCGAAATCGAGATCGTAAAAGTCTAATTCACCATTGACACCGTTCAAAGTGGCAACTGAAACAAATCTACCCTTTGGAGAGAAGTGAATTTCATTACAGTGCTTGTTTTCAAAAGTTTTGAAACATAACCATTTCTTGGTAACTGGAGCAGCAGCAGCTGATGAAGCAGCTTGCTTTTTGTTGTTGGTAATCTTAGCCTTTTGATCTTCAACATCATAGAATGAAACAATGTTTTCTGGAATAGATGGGTTAGCATTTGGATTATCAATTTTGGAAATAGTGACAAATCTTTCACCCTTTGGTTCCCATTGGAATTCTAAAACAATTTCCTTCAATTCAATTTTTTCAACAGGAATATCCTTTTCAGCCAGTTGAATGATTTCCAAGTTGGTAAATTGAGTCTTCTTAGATTTAGTGTGTCTATCAACTCTGCATGCCAAAAACTTGGATTCATCTTGCCAGAACATCTTAACACTAGAAACTTGGAACAAGTTAACAGTTCTCAAGACTTGTCTAGATGGTAATTGCATAACGGAAACTCTTGCTGATTGATTGGTCGTTTCTGGTGTCCAGTATGATAATAAAACTTCTGGGTCTTGAGCTTTTCTAGTGGTGGCCAAATTAACACCAGATGGAGCAAATTCAAAATCGGCAATACCGTCAATCTTGACTAATTTCTTGTCTAATAATGCAAATTCATTTTGAGTATCGTAAATGGCTAAAGCATCAGGACCCATTCTAGCACAATATTTGTCATCATAGGACCATTTGATTAATGGCCATGGCATAGTTTGTTGTCTTTCTAAGTTTGGTGGTAATGCAAAAGTTCTCACTGGTAAACCAGATTTTAAATCCCAAATGACTAATTTATGACCTTCAGATTCTTCAGTGAATAAACATTGAGATCTTGATGGATGATCATTTGGTGGGATTGAAATTGGATCCGGCGATAAAGTAACCAAAAAGTTTTCATTTGGTGAGAAATCAATCAATCTAACACCTGGGTGAACAAATCTCTTGATTCTATCAAAAGTCTCACCACCCCAAGATTGAACACCGTTAGGGAATAAAGAGAATAAATAACTACCCTTTGGTGAGAACTTCATGAAAGCTGAGGTCCAATGAGCTCTTGGTTCAATAACTTCTTCAGGTTGCAAGTTCTTCTTGTTCCAGAATAAACCAACCACATCATTGTAATGCAGCATAAATTGGTCACGACCAGATGGATCTAATAACCATGATTTCAAATATCCGTGTGATTTGAATTCTTCAACAGTAGGTTCTTCAAATTCATCAGGAACCTTACCATCTAAAGCAAATTTTTCAACATCAGATAGTTTGTTAACCAATAACCTATGCTTAACATCTAATTTCTTACCGTTTAATAATTTGATTGATTTATCAGCAGATGAAGCTTCTTCGAATTCAATAATTAAATAACCCTTGGTACTACCTTCTTCAATTGGCATAATGATATCTTTAACTTTACCGGCTTGGGTGAATAATTTACCTAAAACTTTCTTTAACATTGGAGCTTTAGCTTCTGGTGCAACTGGGGCACCATCAACAATGACATAGTTGTCAAAGTTTAAACTTGGTTCTTCGATTTGATACTTTGCTTCTAAATCAGAGAAATCGATTTGAGAAATATCAATATCAGATTCATTAAATTCTTCAAATGATTCAGGCATTGTTGTTATTGTTTTCCTGAACTCTTCTAAGCTTTAGTTTACACTGAGAGTATCAAAAGGTTTGTTTTAAATTCAATCAAAAAGATCAACAAATATCCAAAGCTGGTAAACTAAGATTGCAGCAATTTGCTCAGACTTTTCTTTCTCCCTCCCTCCAAAGTTATTATTCTGAACACGAAAATTTTTATTATTTTTCGAAAAATGCAAAATAGACGTGCGAACACCAATATGAAAAATCGGTGTAAGGTGTAGTATATCATCACTCGCCACTATTGATGTGTTAACTCACCAGCCTCATATTTTATGCTAACATATCAGCCACACTATAGGCTAGACTTTTAACAAATATATTACGTAACAAGTAATATATACAAAGAGATTTATGTTACTGTTTGTTTCTATAGAATTGTTTGTACAAGGGGAATAAGTAAAGTCAAAATATACCGAGAACACCCACCATCACTAATCTTTAATAACTTTCCGGGCTTGAAGTACCTGATGGTGATGATGGTGGTGGTGATTTTAGTGTCCACCGATCGCACAACGTCTATAGACTTCAGATCTATGAGGAAAGATGTATGTCTTTCCCAATTAGGCAACACGATACACTATTGACATAATCAAACACTCATAAATGACCAATACTATTATACAATCATATATTGAAGTTTTATTTGGATTACGATTCCGTTTCGAAAAGTGGCTATATTTCTTGAATCATTGAGAAAAGTTACCAGTTTAGTTGGTTTGATTCTTTTTGATTCTGTTGAATACAACTTAACTTCTATACTCAACCAATGTACTCAAACGTCTGTCATTCTAAATACTTCCTGTCAGACTGTTTTCCAGTTATTTAGATTGATAGATTCGTATAGGTGGAATTCTTTTGGAGAAATTCAGAGTGCGAGTTGAGCCTCAGATCCTATCAAATCTTGATAGATTGGTGATTAAACAGATATCTATTGTTACCTGCTACAAGTTCAAAAATTCTCCACTCTAATCTTCCCCCGACAAATACTTATAACAACAAAGTTAACCCCAATACATTTTAATCTAATATTAACCTAACTTTCAGATTTCTCGTGAGATGGGTACACATACATGGATTTTTTAACCGATTGTAATTGAAACAACAAACTTCAATATCTAGGGGATCTAATCTATGATAATAACTCTACATTATATCGATTTGTACATACGACAGATCTCTACACTAATTTATTCGTATTATCAAACCAGAGTGAACCACAACGATTATTGACTAAAAGCTCTCCTGAGAATCTCGAAATTTTATGGAAATCTTTTTTTTTTTCGAAAAAGAAATGCTGAATGTAATCAAATATATTTAACCTATCGTGACGTTGCGATACAATCGGTTGATCTACTCAACTAAGCTTCAACAAAATATCAGGAATGTTTAGAATAGATTGGTGGTAACCGTTTGATGGCATCTTAGAATTCAAGTACAAATAGCCGTCTATCTTGAATCAATGATTAGTTGTGAGAAGTGTCTCAATATTTCCACCAGTAATACTTTCAGTCTAACTTAATTTACACTCATATATAGCCAGTTACATATATATTAACATTTAATTATGAATCCAATCAGATATACTATCAAGAACCTAACCCGTTCAATCAGTAACCAATCAGTATTATTAACTATTATACTCCAAAAGAGCGATCGATCGATCGATCGATCGATTACCGTACCCTTCCACCCAATACCATACTGACGAAAATCAGAATCGTCTCATTTTTAAGCCCTAAAGCTCTTTATTCATATCCAATCCACCTTCAAGCTTAATTACAAAAGTACTAATCAAGTTCCGTTCCACCAAACTAATTTAGGAGCAAAGTGAATCATGTGGTCGGTGGTTAGCGCCTTAAGTTCGACGGTTGCAAACAAACTTTCTTTAGCAAATAATCCTCACTCTATCGAATTTACCACAGTTTATATCATAACTCTTATAATCCACCCCATCTACCCATTAATCCTCGTAATGCCGCCAAATGGCTTGACTTCACCCCAACATCGCTTTTAACCAACAAGCAAGACATTAGTGCTCATTGTGCGGCTCAATTTATTATATTTGTGTTCTGGCTTACCAAATGCGGAAAGAGCTCTCACCCATGGATTCCCATTCCTAATTGGGAAATATTTCTATCTTTAATCTCTGAGATAAGTAACTATATAAGATTGATCTATTTTCCAGTAAATTGTTTTCCTTTTTCAAGATTTTTGGATTCAAAAACTCCTTCTTCATCAAATCAATATCCAAACCATAAACATTATTAAAATGGAAAGATTATCTCAAATCGCATCACAAGCAACTGCCGCTTCAGCTGCCCCAGCTAAGCCAGCCCATCCATTAGATCCATTATCCATTGCTGAAATCAAATGTCTTACCAACACTGTTAAGTCATATTACGCTGGCCGTGATATCTCTTTCAACACTGTTACTTTAAGAGAACCAACCAAGAAGGCGTACTTACAATGGAAAGAATCAGGTGGTCAAATGCCACCAAGACTAGCTTCCTTCGTTATCTTAGAAAAGGGAGTTCCAGGTGTTAAAGAAGGTTTAGTTGACATTGGTACTCAATCTGTTATTGAAACCAAGAACTTAGAACAAGTTCAACCAATTTTAACTGTTGAAGATTTATGTTCAACTGAAGAAATCATTAGATCTCACCCAGATGTTATTGCTCAATGTGTTTTATCTGGTGTTCCAGCCAATGAAATGCACAATGTCTACTGTGATCCATGGACCATTGGTTACGATGAAAGATGGGGTGCTGGTAAGAGACTACAACAAGCTTTAATGTACTACAGATCCGATGTTGACGATTCTCAATACTCCCATCCATTAGATTTCTGTCCAATTGTTGATACCGAAGAAAAGAAGGTTATCTACATTGATATTCCAAACAGAAGAAGAAAGATTTCCAAGCACAAGCACGCTAACTTCTACCCAAAAGACATGATTGATAAGTACGGTTCAATGAGAACTGACGCTACTCCAATCAATGTCACCCAACCAGAAGGTGTTTCTTTCAAAATGGACGGTAATGTTATGTCCTGGTCCAACTTCAACTTCCACATTGGTTTCAACTACAGAGAAGGTATTGTTTTATCTGATATCACTTACAACGATCATGGTAACGTTAGACCAATCTTCCACAGAATGTCTTTATCTGAAATGATTGTTCCTTACGGTTCTCCAGACTACCCACATCAAAGAAAACACGCTTTAGATATTGGTGAATACGGTGCTGGTTACATGACTAACCCATTATCATTAGGTTGTGACTGTAAGGGTGTTATCCACTACTTAGATGCTCACTTCTCTGACAGATCTGGTGAACCAATCACCATCAAACACGCTGTTTGTATCCACGAAGAAGATGACGGTTTATTATACAAGCACTCTGATTTCAGGGACAACTTTGCTACTTCTATTGTTACCAGAGCTACCAAGTTAGTTATTTCCCAAATTTTCACTGCTGCTAACTACGAATACTGTATCTACTGGAACTTTATGCAAGATGGTTCAATGAAGTTAGACATTAAGTTAACCGGTATATTGAACACTTACGCTTTAGCTGATGATGAAGACGCTGGTCCATGGGGTACTAGAGTGTATCCGAATGTTAACGCCCACAACCATCAACACTTGTTCTCATTAAGAATTCACCCAAGGGTTGACGGTGACGGTAACTCTGCTGCTATGTGTGATGCTAAGTCATCTCCATTCCCATTGGGTTCCCCTGAAAACATGTATGGTAACGGTTTCTACTCTCACAAGGCTGTCTTCAAGACCGTCGATGAATCAAAGACTAACTACGAATCATCAACTGGTAGATCATGGGATATTTTCAACCCAAACAAGACCAATGCTTACTCTGGTAAACCACCATCTTATAAGTTAGTTTCATCTCAAACTCCACCATTATTAGCCAAGCCAGGTTCTATTGTCTACAAGAGAGCTCCATGGGCTAGTAACACTGTTACTGTTGTTCCATTTGAAGAAAACAGATTATATCCATCTGGTGACCACGTTCCACAATGGTCAGGTGATGGTGTTAGAGGTATGAGAGAATGGGCTCAAGATGGTGAAGCTAAGATTGAAAACACTGATATCTTATTCTTCCACACTTTCGGTATTACTCACTTCCCAGCTCCAGAAGATTTCCCATTGATGCCAGCTGAACCAATTACCTTATTATTGAGACCAAGACATTTCTTCTTAGAAAACCCAGCTTTAGATATTGTTCCTTCTCATGCTATGACTACCAAAATGGCTCAAAAGGCTACTAACTTGGAAATCAAATCAAAGACAGATTCTGCATCAAGATTAGCCTTTGAAAACACTTCTTCTTTAGGTTGTTGTACTAGATTCACTAAGGAATAAGTCTTAATTTAATTCATTCTCTCTTCTATATGAGACTTTTAGCTTTTAATTTCAATCTTTTTTGTTTAATTTATTTATCTGATTTTTCTTTTTGTTATTTAATTTTTTATTCATATATATTCTCGTGTTCTTTTAGAAAACTTTCATCTAACATATCAAATCTTGTTACTTTAATATATCTTCTTGTAATTTTAAACTAACTTTATATGAATACTTTTTGGTATTCTAAAACAACATAGCTAGTATAGGATAATTCGGGTATTCTTGGTCTCATACTGATATTTTGCTATGAAGTGATTATTTAGATGGTTTTTACATTAGGGAATAGCGATTCAAGCCGATAAGCTTATAGTTATACAACCAATAATATTAAACAAACTAATATACATGAACATAGAAAACCAACTAAACTCCATTATCAGGAACCAACTCATCAAATTGGGCCAACAATTGGTCCATTCTATCAGGTGGCATATCATCATCAAATTGCATGGAACCAACATTATTTTGCCCAGCACCTTGTCCACCACCAACCTGACCAACTTGTCTGACATCTTGACCAGCGCCGCCACCAGTACCAACAGTTTGTCCTGACAAACCACCCATATCCATACTCGATGCAAAATCCATGTCCATACCCATATCCATATCTAAATCCATATCTAGACCAAACCCGTTATCATTGTTGTTGTTGCTGTTGTTGTTATTGCTGTTGACATTATTTAGGTTACCATTATTATTACTGTTACTGTTGTTATACGGGGATGCAGAGGATTGAGATTCCATGGATTGTTGACCAAGGAACTCCAAGTTTAAGTCGTTTAACCCATTGTCTTTATTTGGATTTTGTCCATTACTGTTGGTATTATTGTTGGTATTATTGCTGGTATTATTGTTAGTATTATCAGATGAATTTCCAAACATATCCAAAACCATATTGTTGCTGTTGGAAGGTGTTTGGGATTGTGAAATGGCATCAAACATCATGAAATCATTAGACATATCAGTACCATCCCCAGTTTTTTGATTGTTAGTTGGTGCATCAAAGTTAAAGTTATCAAAGTCTAGATCTAAGACAAGATCATCCGTGTTTGTATTATATTGGTCATTGAACTGCTGTGCTTGATCAGCAGCAGCAGCTTTGGTCGATTCAACAGCTTGTAATTGTTTTATCTTTTGAGCTTCTTCTTGTTCTATTTTCAATCTAGCTTCTTGCTGCTTCTTCAACTCAGCCATCTTAGCTTCTTCTTCTTTTCGCTTTTTAGAGGCCTCTTCCTCTAATTTTTTCTTCAATATTGCTTCTTCTTCCATTTTCTTACGATTCTCTTCATCTTTCTTCGTTTTGATCTTTAAATAATTCAAAACGTATTCAGTATCTTTCAATTCCAGATTGAAATCATCTAACACTTGATTGTATTTATCAAAATCTCTTTGAAGCATTGCTGTAAGGGGTTTCATTAAAGAGTCATTATTTTTAGGAGTTAATGTATTTGTAGCATTTGGAGTAAGTTTGTATGTTAACTTATCTAAGATAGTTGCCGATGTAATAAATACATTATTAGCAGAATCTTTCAATAAATTATTCATGATCAATATTAATCGGTAGCTTAATTATCGTCAAAAATGATTGAAGTAAAAAACTTAAGAAGAGTTCTGAAACTGCTTATAGTTATACCTCTACAAGATTAATAGAGTCAAGTAGAATATCATTTCTGGGCCCTTCAAAATAAACAGCCTATCGTCGATCGACCTAATAGCAATTACACCTCAAACCACACACCTCAAACCCCTTATAAAGTAAACACAAGAAACATGCACATAAACCAATAGGCGTTGTGCCCCGGCAGACTTCCTTCTTTTCCAAGTTCCCCGGGCGCCCCCATAAGTCCTCGTCCAATCAAACACCGCCAGCTGCTCGAATTCTCAGAGCTCAAAAACGAAAATCGCTTTCGATCAAATTGAACAAGAAACAAATTGGTGTAACTGCCTGTTGTTAAGGACGTTCAACCCACCTTTCCAATACCCTAAATAGGCGATTACTTTCTACCTTTTTATCAATCACACAATGTTCAGACAATCATTCAGAGCCTTAGCAAGAGTTAACAGATTAGCAGGTGTTAGAACCTATGCTGAAGCTGCCAATCCAGACATCTTAAAGTTGTCTTTGGCTGCTCCTCACCAAGTAAGTTATATACACCGTGATACACATTCACAATCTGCAATTGATCAAAAGTCATGGACTTACTTGAAAAATCAAATTTTTAACACTAGAATTGACCCTAAATTGGCTTAGATTTATACGAAATCAAACTCAGTATTGGATATTGAACTATAAAACTACAGAAGTGATTTTAGAAGTTAAGGAATGCATTTTCATTGCACACATGGAAATACTCTACTAATCAATTGGATAGATACAATTGAAAAAACAGATCTAGTTTTATTTCTCACTAAAGTTTAACGTTGATTTACCTATCAATTGATCAAAGATAAAGCATTGAACGTTACATCCGATAAGTATTTCCTAGAGCATTAAGATAAATTACATTCCCGTTGATAGCTATGTACACCCATGAATATTACTTTTATTAATAACTTATACATCAATGAGATCTCAAATATTTGTAAAACTAATAAGTTCTAAGGACACACAGCAAATATTCAATTTTCTTTCATACCCCACAGTTATTTTTGAATTCCAGGGATTAAATCATTTTTTAACAATTAATAAGTCTGCATTTTTGTTTTTCTTTAAACACCAAACAAGTCGACGAATCAAAATACTAACAATTATGAAATCGATCTATTTATTGATTTTACATTACTATAATAGGCTTTCTTCTCCAACAAAGAAGTGTATGTTTTTCTATCCTTTTTCTTTTTTTCAGTGTTAGATCCATCAAATCCCAAATAAGTGTTGAAGTTTCTTCATAAAAAAAATGGATACAATGCATATGATTAAAACCCATTATTAAATATTTAATAATCCCAAATTACTCCACATCAAGCCAAATACACCTGGTAATTTTCATACGTGAAATGATCACTTTATTTGAGTCAGTCCTAAAATCAACCTGATGAATCAACGCTAAATCAAAGACAAACTACGAATTTTTAGATACTAACATTGTAAACACTCACTATTATAGCACACAAGTTAACATCCCAGCCGCTTCCGGTGAAATGGGTGTCTTAGCTCAACACGTCCCAGTTGTCGAACAATTAAACCCAGGTGTTGTTGAAATCATTGAAGCTGCTGGTTCTACTAAGTACTTTATCTCAGGTGGTTTTGCTTCCGTTTTACCAGACTCAAAGTTAAACATCACCACTGTTGAAGCTTACACCTTAGACTCATTTTCTCCAGAAACCGTCAAATCTTTATTAGCTGAAGCGCAAAAGAACGCTACTTCTGCTGATGAAACTGTCGCTGGTGAAGCTGCTGTTGAAATCGAAGTTTTAGAAGCTTTATTAGCTTCTGGTATCTAGATTATCTCTTTGATTTGAAATACAACGGCCCCACACACTCCCCCCAAAAATAAAAGGTATTATGTTTTATGTTATCTTGCTTTAAAGTTTTTTATTCTTTGAATGTTTTGTTTATTGTTTTTTTTATTCTTGTTGTTCTGTTCCCTTTTTATTGCTTTATATTTCCTTTTTTCTGATTACTACTTTGTTATCATGAACTTTTTTATATCTGGATGAGGAAAAGAATTTGGAAAACAAAAAGGAGATGAAGAATTATAGAGATGGAAAATGGTTTGCTGCTTAGATAGTTTACGAAGTGTTTTTTCCACTTGAGTTTCATTACTTAAACATTTGTCTTTTTATACTATATTATTACCATATTATCATTACATTATTTTATTGTTAGAACATGTCAAATCTCTCTGTAAAATCAGTGTAAATCGTTTAAAAATTAACAGCCAGAGAGGAACCGGGCCAAAAGAGCGCCTTTAGGCCTATGACGTCAATAAACATAGTCAGTCATTGAAACAGACTTGTCAATTAATCAACTGTGTGTACTCCAGACTGGTTATGTGTTTATTTTGAATTATATATATATACATATATATGCAAATTAAAGATATTAAATAACTAAAACTTACGAATCAGCTGGAACACCCCGTGAGTTACATCTGTACAACAAGGAAAAAAAACAGAAATATTTGCAACTACATTACATGTTTATTCAACTGGCTTACAACACACTAACAATACTTCACGTTTGATCTCTATAGAAATAGTATATATACATACCGAACAAACGATCATTTGATCCAAAATGGCAAGCATAAATCACAATGACACTGCAACAAGAGACGTTGGGAAACTTTTATTAGCAGGGTTTGAAGGGTTTGAACTCCTGCCCAATTCACAACCGGAGCAGTTAATCAAGATACATAGAGTCCATTCGTTTATTTTAGGTAATAAGAATTTTCTCAATTCACAGCAAATAAAGAAATTAATCACCGATTTACAACAATTAGCGAGATCCGAAAACTACAAAAGACCATTAATTATTGCTATAGACCAAGAGCTAGGATGCTGTAATGCAATCTTTGATCAAACATCACTAACTCAGTTCCCAGGTCCAATGGCACTCACTGCTTCTAATGATTTGGATATGATTTTCAGAATTGGTAAAGCTGTTGCCATAGAACTGAAGTCCCTTGGATTCAATTTACTTACAGGACCAGTGTTAGATATTTGCTCCAAGATTTCGAACCAATTGGTTGGTTTGAGATGCTTTGGAGGTACTGTCGAGGAAGTTGTCAAATACACAAAAGCATTCACGAAAGGCTTGAAAAGTGGAGGAATATTGACGTGTGGAAAACATTTCCCCGGTATGGGATCTGCATTTATTGATAATTTGTTAGAGTTACCAATGATGCTGGAGACAAGCTCACAATTGGAGTGCTTCAACGTTTTACCATTCAAGAGTCTTTTGGAAGAGGGTTTTCTTGATACAATCCATGTTGGTGGTGTTGCGGTTCCAAATATTGCTCCAAATGAGGTGCATGCTTGTTTGTCGCCTATAATTGTTTACGACTTATTAAGAAAGAACTTAAAATTTGATGGAGTGGCAATTTCAGAGTGTTTGGAGTTGGAGGCACTTTGTAGAAATGTTGGATTGGGTCAAGGTGCAGTGTTGGCCATATTGTACGCTAGATGTGATATAGTGATTGTTTGTAACGATTATATTTATCAGGAAGAAGCACTGGAAAGTTTGATGAAGGCTTACGAATTTGGTAGCTATGAAATGATTTTCAACGAAACTTTGAGAAGGATAGATGAGCTATTTGATAAGTTAGATCCTTGGGATAAACTTTTCAAACAACCCATTAGATTGACCCGAGAGTTATGGATTGAACACCAAAATCTTTCAATTGAAGCTTATGAAAAGTCAATTACTGTGGTTAGAGATTATGAGGAAGTTTTACCAATCTCTAGATTTTTCAAGAAAAATGACGAAAACAATATTGTTTTACTAACTCCATTGATTGCTCGAATTGATCCTGATGTTCAGAACTTATCACATGATTTTTACAGTGACCATTCAAAACTGATAAACTTACATCCAGGAGAAGACAATTTTCAAGATTTAGGCCAACAACTTGCTGAATACGATACTTCCAAAAATTACAAAGTTTTACACACTTCTTATACATCTAATGGGTTGACCAACTTGCAAGAATCAATGATTGATAACTCTAAAGTTGTCATTTTAGTTTGTGCTGAAGCAAGCAAAAATATGTTCCAAATAGGGATGGCCAAACAAATAAGTGCCATGTGTAGTGGCTCCTTCAACAAAAAAGGATCTCCAACGAGGAAGCCACTGATTATCATTTCGGTTGCTACACCTTACGATTTTCTTTACCATAACGGTATTGGATCCACTTATCTTTGTACCTATGATTATACAGCCAACTCGTTGTCTCTTTTGCCGTCTGTTCTATTTGGAAAGTTGAAAGCAACTGGTACTATTCCAGGAAAGAATAGTAAGACAAATTCTAAAAAAGATTTTCTAATTGAGATGACCCCAGGATTTTTAGGAAGTGGATCTACACCAGTGAACAAATCTTTGGAAGTATTGTTGAATGACAGTACATCTGCTTCTGTGGGTTCATTATCTGATACATCATCCTCTCACAATGGTGAACGTGGTACCAATGCTATAGCTAATAGTATTATGGAAGAATCTGCATTTGATACCACAGTATCTAAAAGAAAGAGAAAGAAGTTGAACAAACCATGGCTTGTCGAGCAATTTGTTTTGTCCAGAGATATGCCTAGCTTGGCGTTATTGTTGAAAACTTCCTTGCCAGCTAGTGAATTTGATCCCATCAGTTCCCGGTTTTTATCAAAGTTGCATCAACTTTTATTAGAAGTAGACAACGAACAGCAACATTTCGTTGTTAGAAATCAAACATTGAACGTCATTTATGGTGTCACATTCACTTGGATTGACAAAGGTACAACACAGGGTCGTATTTTATTCATGTGTGTGGACAAAACAAAGAGAAGGCAGTCGATTGGTGAGATTTTACACCACCACGCTGTCAAGTATTTGGCTATGGACAAAGGTTGCAAAACTATAGCTTTGGGCTCTACTTTCCCATTATTAGGTTTCCTGAGCTTAAGATTCATGGATGATTTGTATACATTTTGGCATTTTTTGGATAATAATGGGTCAAGTGATACAACATTGATCAACATCAGTGAGAATGCCAGTTTAGTTCTAAATTTCTGTCGAGCTGGTGGTTGGGCTAATCCTAAAAATTACAAGAAAACGTTCAGGCAAGAAAGAAGACATATATTGTCTTTGAATATGAAAGATTGGAAGTTGAGTGAGAAATTGGTCAAACAGTTGAAAGTTGTTGGTATCAAATTTGAAATTTGTAATGATCATAAAGAACTCATTGATCTAATAAAGAAAAACAATCTTCATATCCCTGTTGAAGATGCTGAATCCAGGTTTGTTGAGATTTATGAAAGAGCATCTGATTACATTCGAACTGAAACTCCAAAAAGCACTAATGATTCTATCATAATTAAAGCCATTGAACCGTCGTCTAATACTTTGGTGGGTTCGATCATTTTATTCAATAATAAATCTCAATTATCTAAATATTATCCATTCATGGAAAATATATCCCGATCGCAAAGTGAAATATCGTGCGGGTTGACTGGTTTGTTTGTTGACTACAATTACCAATCTTTGAAGACTGTTGTAAAGTTAGGTTTGATATGTACGGGTGCTGCATTTGTGAAGAATTATGGTATCAACAGAATGGCGTTGATGGATACAAGTGGGGATCATGTTGATGTTTTGTTGGATAGTGGATTCAAGGTTTATAAGGATTATTGTAGCTATTTTGGTATGAAGAAAAGTTACGAGTGGATTATATAGTGTATTTTTTATCAAGGTTTGTATTATTTTAGAGAATAGAACAGAAAAGTAAAAATGTCCGACAATACTCAACGGACATTTTTGAAAAACAAAAACAAAAACAAAAACAACTACAGTAAAAACAGATAAAAGTCAGCTGTAGAATAGAAAAATAAATACAAAAAATCAGCGCTCACAGTTCAGAAACATAAAAAAAAAACAATATATAAAATTACACAAATACCTAAATTGTAAAGAGACAAAAAAAACAAATAAAAGTGAAAAAAGCACAAAAAAAAACTATAATAAAGAATACACAAAATCAATTTTTTCAGTCATAAATCAACCGGACCAGTATCTATACAATTGAGGGGCTTCGAAACTCACAGGCTTTAATTTCTCTTCACCATCACGCGCTTGGGATCCTTGTTCTTTGCTATCAAAGTCCAACACGTTCAATGACTTCTTCGGTGGCTTCATGATCAATTCCTTAGCTTCAGTGATCAGTCTCTTGGCCTTCTCCTTTTCTTCAGCAGTTGGCTCAACCGTCGTCGTCACGGTCTTCTTTACCATGACAGGAGCAGCTGGAGCTTCTGGGGATTCTGGGGCTTCTAGTGTTGCAGCATCAGTAGTGTCAGTTGGAGCCGTTGTTTCAGGTTCACTAGAGTCTGTCTTAACAGGCGCATCGACTTTTCCATCGGTTGATTCTTCTGTTCCATCCATAACAACATCTTCTGATTTTTCACTATCCTTAGTTTTAACCACTGGCTCATTCTCTTCAGATTTAGTATCAACATTTGGTTCTTCTTCAACCTCGACAACTTCAGTTACAGTTTTTGATTCAAGTAGCTCAACAGCTTGCATCAATTTTGAAGAGATGGAATTGGTAGATTTGAACAAGGCAAGCTTATCCAAGAACAATTCATCGTTTTTATTATTGAGTTGTTTTCTTTGATACTCGTATTCTTTTTCAAGTTTAGTCAGCTTTCCCAATTTTAGATCAACAATCTTCAGTTGGTTGTTCAATATATTGACCAAAGACTTGTTCATTTCTCTTTCCTCATATGACGCAAAGACGTGAGATCTTGCACCCACTAAACCAAGTGAAGCAACTGTAGCGTCTTTGACATCCTCTAATGCATCTGTTCTTTCTTCACCTTCTGTAGGTTTGCTCTTGCCAGCATTTAATTTCTCTTGTAATTTTTCATCCATGATTTTAATGGCTCTGGTGGAGGCAGCAGCGGCTACTTCTGGATCCACTAAGGATACCAAAAAGGCTAATGATGACATTATAGGATTATCATTAACAGAAAATGTCAAATTAGGTAAGTATTTTAAAGGTCCCAACATTTGTCTGTTTTCATTCAAAAATTTGTCTTCAATTGGTAGCTGTAAGAATCTGGTAATACATTGTTCTGGAGTTTTATCACCAACGTGAGTGGCAACCTTATACCAATCGCTCTTGTAGTCTCTAATACCTTCAAGCAATTTTTTGAGAGAGTCTTCTGACCAACCTTGATCGATACTAGGCTTGATAATCTTTTGTCTTTTACTTGAAGGCTCAATTGCATCACCATTACTCCCATTTTCAACTTCTTTATATGATTTCATAACATCTTTTATCTTTTTCAAATCAGGTAGTTCCGTAGGTGGTTTATATGATTCGAATGGGAACATACCTCTTGGAGTGTCTAAATCAATAGTGAAATCACCTGTGAAAGGAGGTTCGATTGGGACAGGTCTAGTTTCTGGATCAACTTGATAGTTAATCAATCCCCATTTAGTTAAGAACTTATGGACTCTCAGTAACGTACCAGCATCACCGACCAAGTTTCTTCTGACAGAAGTAAAGGATAGATACTCATTTGGATTTAATCTATAAGCGTTAATCATGAAGTTTCTATACTTGGCATATATTTGAGGATTTTTATTTTTGTTGAAGTTGTTGAAAAACTCAGGTAATGATTCTTTTTCAATCTGGTGAACTTTTCTCATGTGGAACCAAGATGAGTATGAAGGTAAAACGATGGTGTGTGTTTGTCTTTCTAGTTCAGAGATGGATAATATTTGTTCGTTAAGTTTTGGAGCTGAGGTAGTATGATCAGGTTTTTCTTCCACGGTTTCACCTTTGGTACCACTTTCTGGAGATGTTGGAACAGGTGTTGTTGGATCCGTGACAGCTGGAGTAGTAGCAACAGTAACAGAAATACTTTCATCAGCGGTTGATGGGGCCTCAGCCATTTCAGCATCTTTTAGTTCGTTCTTTTCTTTTTCCTCTTCCTTCTTATCGTCATCACTGTTGCTATCATCGTCACTAGAATCTTCTTCATGGTCACTGCTTTCACTTTCTTCCTTTTTGACATCATTGCTAAGCTCTTGAGTGATTTCTTCCTTTTGTGCATTAGACGCTGTTTCATCTTGAGTGGTGATTGTCTCAACAGGGACTTCCTCCATTGCATCATCGTACTTTGTAGCATCCGCTTCTTTGTCAACATCCATCATATCGGTGTCATCTGCAGCACTGTTATTTTCAGCAGTGATTCCAGTTGGTATTTCTGTGGTTTCAATTTTTGTTGTAGTAGTTTGATCATTTGTAGCCTCTGGTAAAGTTTGTGGTTCAGTTTCTGTAGTCTTTTCTTGTTCAGACTCAAGTATGGAATCTTTGTTTTTGTCATCTTCAGTAGCTTCAGGTTCAGGTTCAATCGGTTCAATCGGTTCAATCGGTTCAATCGGTTCAATCGGTTCAGTTGGCCCAGTTGTTCCTTCATGTTTGACTTCCTCTTGTGGTCCTTCGGACTTTGGTTCTGCTGGTGGTCCTTCAGGAGTTGGCACTTCAATGGCAGTGAATTCAACTGAATGCTCATCAATTCCAGTTCCGTTTTCTTCTTCTTTAGTTTCTGGGGAATCTTCTTTTCCAATAGGTTCGTCTGAGGGTTCAGACTCTGATTTTTCAACTGGCAACTCTTTAGATAAGCTATCTTCCTCCTCTTGTTCAACTTGTTCAGCTTTATCAGCTACTGGTGCATCTGATGGTCCCTCATTTTCAACAGGTGGGTTCGATTGAAGTTGATCTTCAACTGGTGCAGATTGAACGACACTTTCCTTGACCGTTTCAATAGGTTGCTGGATATCTTTGGTGTCTTCACTTGGTTCCATTGTTTTTGGGGAGGTTTTTGACCAATCACTTTCTTTGCAATGGGAAGAAATGGTGGATGAAATGCGAGTGATTGCAGACTATATATATAAATATACGCAGTGGGGGTAAATGACTTGTATGTATAACTAATACCTATCCTATCATCAGTTGAAGAACAACAGAAGAAGGTGTACAAACAAACAAAACAACAACTTCCCTGTGAACGAATCCAATTTCTTTCCCAGAAGATCAAAAAGAAAATATTAAGGAACTACAAAAAACACCTTTGCACGATTTAAGATCAAGAAAAATCACATTCTCATTTTGTCTCTTATTTAGACTAACTATATTTGTTGTACTTAACTTCATGTTTTAAACTCTTTTGGTCATTATGAGAAATCTCAAAACCATATACAAATAGTATAATAATACATCACTAATACTAAATTATGCAACGTTTAGCAAGGTTTTCCAAAGTGTCAGCACTTTCCACTCTTTCATTTGCTGCAGGCTTCTCACTGTTCGCCAGACCATGGCCAGAAACAACCCCACGAGAGATCTCCAACTTGCAAAAACATTCTTCAAATATCATTCAAACAATTCAATCAACTCCAATATTTCAAAAATTGAACTCTTCACCAAACTCATTCGATATGATAACCGCTTCTCAATTGATCCCTGAAGCTCATAGAGTCAACCATGTTGGTCAAGGATTACTTAATTCCCCGCAACATCTAACTATTGATCCAATCATCTTTATGGATAAGGAAAAGGGTGAATTGTATTCTTTCTCACACTTAGGCTCAGGTCTAGTTGGAATAGACAACAAGATCCACAACGGTGTCGTAGCAACGTTACTCGATGAAGCACTTTGTTTTTGTGGGTTTTCGAAATTACCTTCAAAAAGAGGTGTTACTGCAAAGCTAACCATTGACTTCAAAGAAAAAGCACCACCAAATTCAACAGTTTTGCTAGTTGGTAAGGTTGTTGAATCGAAGGGTAGAAAATGTGTTATTGATGGATATTTAGAAACTCTACCTTTGAAGAAAGGGGAGAAACCAATCAGAATAGCTAACGCAACTTGTGTTTTGGTCGAACCTAAATGGTTCAAGTACCTAAATTGGGTTCCTTTGTTTGATTGAGAGGGTTTGTAGGTTTTTGCAGGCTTAAAACCTACTTATAGTATGCAGTTTATGAATTCAATAATTTTTTTACGACTTTTTCTTTTGTTTATCCTTCTTGGCTTCGTTACTGTAATATATTCAATTCTATTTATTTATTAGATTGTTCTCAGTATTAATTTTAAAACTTGATACATTGGCCTGTAAAAACTCATAACACAGTTGGAAGTTTTCAAATATCGAAAAAAAATGTTAACGATTTCCAGAGTTTTTCGTTGAAACTCGTTTGTTCAGTACAAGTTATACTTATTAGGCGAGTATTGGTAGCACCTACTGTAAACGGGAACACGGCTATTTCAGTGTATTTAATTCCATCATTATTTCAATTTTGAGGGGATTTAAACGAAAACAAAAGAATATAAAGTAGGGTATGTGCTGAAAACGTAGTAAAGGGAAAATCATTAATAGATAGAAAAGGTAACATGTATATATATATACTCAAAAGTAGCGTCTTTTCATTCATCAAAACCTTAGAAAAACAACTTGTAGTAAAAACCCCAAATGTGTAATGTGTATAAGTAAGAGATTTATCAGAAGAAAAATCATCAATTCTCAAGTTTTTGCAATTCAAGATATAAGAAAATAGTAATAGTACAAAAAAGTGAAATAATACAAAGGACCAAAAATTAGAAAAGAAAAAAGGATGCAATTTTGTTTGTGGTTTTTTTTATTTGAAAAATGGGTGTCGTTATAGGTAAAGAATGATATTTGCTGGTAGCAACAAGAGTAATATGTTTCTATACATTAATAGAAACTAGGACACCAGTTGTTGTTGACTTTTTCCATCATGCAGGTTTCTCTTTCGATATAAGTTGGGTCAATCAACTCATTCGAAATAGTTGTGATTAAAGAATCAATTGAAATCTTCTTTAGATCTTTTTGTTGTTGTTGTTGTGAAGCCATTGGATAGATAGGGGCAAATCCTTTGAAGCCATCTGGCGGTGATGGAGATGGTGAAGAACCATAACTTTGGTGCTGTTGATTCAGACCAGATGACGTACGTGGTGGATACATCATTGAAGAGCTGCCCATTCCATTCGTTTGGAAACTGGTTGACGACGATGGAGTTAGTGAGTTTGAAATTGGAGAGTCTTGTGATGAGCTTCCATGTAATTGTTGATGTGGATGCATTGGTGTTGTTTCTATTATGCTCGACAAAGGGATGGATGGCGATTTGGAACGTGTTGATGGTGGTGATGTTGGTAGCAAGCAGTATCTGAATAATGAATCCGGTGAAAAATTGATTTGATCACCAACAGCAAGATGAGAATAGTTAGATGGCCGCGCTGCTTTTGAGTATTCTGATTTGGGGATTGATGGTAGCATGCATGAAATCAACTGCTGTTGCTTTGATTTGTCGGCATGTAGAGTTTTTAGAACAAAATGAAATTTGCTGTTCAGATAGATATCTTCTTTTAAAGAATCCAAAATACCTTTTATGATTTCATTTGAAATTCTTGAAATTGTAACATTTTGATCAGATAAGTAGTAAATAATTGATTTCCCAGAAATGAATAGATACGTTGTGATAAATGAGCATATTGAAACAATCCAAGAGTCAATTTTCAATCTACTTGCTAAATGATGAACCATAATGGAAGATTGGAAGATAATACCCCAAGAAGGATTATAATCAGATGAATGTTTTGGAATTGACCAATTGGCTCTAATTGTAAGATGAAAATGATGGATTGTAATCAAAGTGGTGAAATAAGTTGAGGTTAAAAATAACCCATAGCAGTTGTGAGAAGATTTACCGTAAGCTTTAACCTTGAAATAAACAGGAAGTTCATTGAACCAATTACCGAGCAAGAAATCAGTTTGTTTCAATAAATGCGTGAATGGTAAACCATTCTTAGCATTTTCTTCCATCAATTGTCTATTGTTATTAGCTTGTTCGATAATTTCGCACATTTTAAAAGTCTCAATGCAAAAACTTTTTGTACACTCATTCAATTGGTTATCAATTTGGAAAGACTTGAAAACTCTATTTTTAATTTTATTCAAATCTCCTAAATGAACCATATTTCGATGTTGGAAAACCATAGACATTATACGATCCTTAGTATACAACGCCCAAACAACCTTGTTTACCTCATGTTTATCTTTAAATTTTTCATTGAAAAGCCCGCTGCCATAGGCAACATTGATTGCTATTTGTAGCCAGCAAAAGGCGGATTTGTTGTGGAAGTAATGATCCGTCACGTTGAATCCAAACAGGAGCAATGTTTGAACTAGGGAAACAGAGTCGGCTTCAAAGTCATTGTCGTATAATGCTTTGGCTCTTTTATATAGAATTGTAGTGATTTTGTTTTGAGTTGACCGTTGTTGTTCATTGATACAAGGTTCGTCAATATTTTTCGAACCAACAAATAAAATGGTTTGTAGCAATAACAACGATTTTGGTTTGTTTAAACTTTCATTATTGAAGTTTTCATTTAAAAAAGTGTCCTTATCAATGATTGGTAATACCGGATGAATGTTTTTGAAGAATGATTCAATGTAGATTTCACAAAGCGATCTCTCCGGTAAATTGAAACAACCGTTAGAAAACAAGTTTTCAAAATTCATCGAATCAAATTCTTGCCTTCTTGCAATATCGTTAATTTTGTCATTGTCAAAATGGTCATAAAGTTGGTCAATTAAATCATTTTCTTTTGCATTAAAAGTTGAAATTCTATCTTTGCTAATCTTCTTATTGAAGGTTTGAATCAATTCACTTGGATCTAAATGTATCCCATTTAACTTATCAATTTTTGTCTTCTCAATTAATTCTGAAAGGTTCTCACGGATTTGATATTTCTTCAACCTTTTCTTTCTTTTATAAATATCGCAACTTAAATTCAATTCATGGCAATTAGAGCATTTTTCATTAGGTTTTGATTTTGTATCTAAATCACATTTGATTTTCCGTTGATGACATATAACACACGCTTTGGATGATCTTTTTCTCTTTTTTTGGTCTTCAGAATTGTCGTTCTCGTTATCATTATCATTTTCATTATCATTTTCATTGGCACTTGAATCCCTATATGTACCACTGCCAGTATTGTCTCCATCAGAAATGCCAGTTGGTTGCTTTGTTAGCAATTGTTGGTGCTGGAGTTGTTGTTGTGAATGTGGAGGTGGTGGTGGCGAGTCCATAATTCCTTCATGAATAGAGAACACTCCTGTATTACCATTGTATTGTTGATCACTATTTTTTTTCGGCTTGTTGGAAGTTGTTGATTTAGTTCTGGGTAACATTCTGTTAAAATCCATTCAATTGAAACACTAGCTAGACCCTAATGAAACAAAAACAAAAAAAAGGTAAATGAATGAATGAATGTATATGTAGCTACTATTTTGATCCAATGTTGTAATGTAGATATACGACTGATTGATCTAAGGAATTATAGTGCTATTTCTGTCCCTGATTGCTATTTTTGTTATGTACATGTAATTTTATTGAGAGAAAAATAACTTTATATCTGGTGAAGCTGGTAGTATATGTATCTAAAAGGAATTGTTGATATATGTTGATTTAAATCAGCAGTAAGTTGTTACGCAAAACGAGAAACGGGTCTTGTACAAATGAGGGCTAAATATATAGTGTAATATATATGATCTTGTTACTGAACCAAGGTATATCTTAATCAAACAGAAAACAAAAAAAAAACACAAAATTGGAGGTGGTCTATTGATCATATATAGATATATATATATGAATTAGGATAAATAAATTGGTTATAGTTTTTGCACTATTCAAACTGTAAACTCTGTATACGTAACAAAAAGAAAGAAATAAAATCTAGATCAATTTCCAAATTTGATAAAATCAAATGAAAAGAAAAAGAAGAGGCACACAATAGATAAACATCAGATAGGTGTTGATGATAGATTGTATTGTTCAAGCCTTTATAGAATGCTGACTTTCGCCTGAACCTATCTTGTTGTGGCAAGCAGGTTGACAATAAACGCCATACAATATACAGCCAGTTTGATTGCAAAGCAGTTTGGAAATGTAACAGGAGCTAAATCTGCGTGCTGTCCCAACGGTAAACAACAGCCTGTATGTGTATGCTAAATGGTTGATTCATTGAAGGTATATATATAATACAATTTTTTTTACCCATGACAAAACTTATTTATTATGTACATGGGTAACGGTTCTACATAAAATGGAGACATGCGTTAAGTTGATCTGGTATCGGACTCTAGGGAAGAGAGAGATAGTGGAGAAAAAGTGTTGCTATTCCCAAATGGAGTTGAAGGCATTACCATGATCCCGAATTAACGGGGGTTGGGTTAAATGGTGTGCATCTTTATTCTCGACAAGGGAACGGAGGGAAACGGAGGAGGGAACGGAGGAGGGAACGGAGGGGGTGATTGATTCTCTATAGTACGATCTTTGAATCTAGAATTAGGTGTATCATGCACGTTGAAATACCACCAGATAGTATTGTTGTTGTTTGTTGTTGACGGATGCAGATCAAAATGGCCTTCCAAATCCAAAAGAGTTGGAATGAATCCGGTCAACAAAATAAAGTCATTGATAGTGGGAAGGGAACCTCATAGCATGACGCACAATCAGATCCCATTTGTCTAGAGATCTTACTTAAAAACATTGGTACATGTTAATAACAAGACTTCGGTACGATTCAACATCTTTTAAAATGTGTTTTTGCTGTTTTATATATATATATATGTGTATGTGTGTTCAAAAAATAAAAAAAAAAAACTATAACGTTGTATAAAAAATGTCTAGATTGGATTTACGAAAGTACTTTGTGATACAAAATCAAAATGCTGTATTTCCGGCAGTTAATTCAAGTTGAAGTTTATCCCTCAACTTATGGAATGTTTTTATTCCTACGCCTCTCTCCACCTTTGAATACGAAACGGATGAGATTTTATTGTACAAGCATCGAGATTGCCATGTACACACATGTATCCCATCTTGTTCAACAACCGTTACTCTTCTTGTCTTCCAACAGGGGAAGAGGCTCACACACACGTTTTCTCTCTTATTACCAACAGCAACGGTCGACGCGGCCGGCCGCCGTGTGTTGTTGTGCGTGGCTTATTCAAAGTCCGCGGCGAATTCGCCGGTTGGTAGGTACCACTTTATAACTAGTCAACTCTCTCCACATTTCACACTTTGAGTAATGCAAAGTAAGACAATTAGCGTCACCACAAGTTCAATCTATTATTCACCAACCGTGGTGATTTTCTAGTTTTTTTTCTTTTTTGATTCTTTGTTAACAGCAAACGCCAACCGACAACCCTATGTTGTCACTACCTCTACCACTGCCACCACCACCAATAGCCTCCTCCGACATAGCACACCATCTAGACTTCTTTTCGACATGGTGTGCAGTCTTCCTGTAGGAGCGAACAAAAAATAAAGGACTAACAAGATCCAGACCGACAACTTTTTTTTACAAAGCGTTCACTGTGCATACATGAAAAACTAATCTCAATTGATCTATTTATTTTTCATCATAACAACCAGTTCAGATCAGTTGAAGCTGAAAACAATTAAATTGTGCAAAATTTATTCATATGTATCATATAGAAGGATAATTACATTTTATATTTTGACTCGTACATATTGATCTTAACAAAGATCGTCAATCAAGGATCGAATAGCAAATCCATAGAACCACCGAATCAGCTATTTATCTACAAATTTTTTAAATAGTTTTACTACGTTTTTTGGATAGTTTAAAGTTTTTCCTTTTTTTTTATATAGTCGAAAGCAATGCAATGTATTCGATTGTTCCATATAGTTTTTTGCACATCTTATCAAGTTGTATTGCCACTCCAACCTCCGCCCATTGCTAAGCCACGAAGGTGCGGAAAAATAGCCGTTTGGAAATTATTTATACAGCAGTAATTCTTGAAAATCCTTCTACTCATTAACTGTGATGGTTTTTTCATACTACAAGCATTTTCAAGAACAGAGCATTATTCCTTTACAATTTTGTTGACAGAAAAAGTTGTATTATGATCAAACTAAGGAGAAAAAAGAAAACCAGTTTGATCCGAAAAACTTCAAAGAAGGGTTTAGGACAACGGAGTTTCGGCGTTCCACGTTAGTACTTTCGTCACTAATTTTCAGTTCCGATTTGGTTTTTTTGATTCATTAATTTAACCGCCCTCTACAGAAATTTATACAAACTTTATTACTATATATCAAATTTATACATATATATATTTTCCTTTTAAACTCCCTTTTATAACTTTAAAAAAAAAGATGAACTTTTTTTGTTCTAAATAAAACCAAATCTTCTCCTTATAAAATGTGATTTGAAGCCTTGTTTCGTACCCTGTTTGCCTAATGACGATAAAAAGTTACATGCATAATTAACTCACTTTGAAAAGAAATGTGCCTATTGATTTTTGATAAAGTAGTAGCGGGAGGGGTCTGTTTGTTAAAAACATCCATATTTTTGAATTATTATCGGCCTCCGAAACCTTTCTTTTTAGCCGATACTAATGGAGATTATCAAAGCTTAAAAAAAAAAAGACAAAACTGTAGGAAAAAAGAAACATTTTACACAGTTGCATAGAATATTTTCGGAACCTTCTTGAAATCTTTAATATGCTATGCTTTATATTGACCGTACGATACTCCTCCTATCAACAAAAAAGGTAACACTCTAGAACGCTTTAAGCTCAAGTAATCAATAAAAGGGGAGTTATTTTCTTATTATTTGAAAATCAGGGCCGGAAACCTTTCAAAGTTCAAAAAACAGGACTAAGGTAACTCAAACCATTATTGGGTACTTGCTTGTATCTAAGCGAGTTCTAAACCTTCATTCAAAAAAATCTTACGGGTTTGTAAGTTTATTATAACCAGGGGCTGAAATCACCGTTTAATTGATTGTTTAATTGTTGATTGTTCTCAATTTGGTTTTTTTTTTTATATGCGAGTCAGATTAAATAAACAGGAACCCCCCCCCCCCTAAAAAACTAAAAAGTATTCTCGGTGAAAAATCTCTGAAAAAAATATTTGATTCTTGGTTAATTTATTTTATTCGCTTTAATATCAAAGCAAACAACAAATGGTAAATCATATCCAAAGTTTTTATAATGTTTCTTTCGAGTTTCGTTGATAATTTTTACAAGATCACACCACTGCTTGTTAACTAGGGTCACCTTTAAAACGCCATCTGTCTTTCTAACACATTGGTTCAGCACGTATATTATAGTAGTAGTTGCCATGTCCCGAGTTTATTTCATTTGAACCGTTGTATACACTATACTTGTTAACGATACAAACGGATGATAACATAGACATGTAAACTAATTTCACATGATCTACATTCTTCACGCAAGTTAAGTAAAAATAATATGGGGCTAAGTGGGGTCGGTCACCTAAAGCGTTAACGGAACAAAGAGCGGAAACGGTTTCACCGAGAGATTGATTAATAGCAGGAGCTGATCTTGATCCTATACCTACAAAGCCAGAAATGAGTGTACCGAGTTTGATGGTTCAAAGACAAAAAGGTTAATACCCATCTGGAACTTAATATTACAGGCCTTATAAGCATTATAATATATATATGATCTAAGGAGCTTTGAAGTAGGAGCCAAAAATATATAGACTAGTGAGTGAGTCGAGTGGTAGCTACTACTACACAACTACTAGTTAACGTACAAAAAGTTGATTTTTCATGTTTTGAAGCTTCTCACCTAACTCTAGTTAAGTTCCGTTTGGGAATGGTACATTTTAAATAGAAAATATAAAACATCAGAAGGTTGGATCACAAGGTGAAGACTCTAAAAAAAAGGGTAAAGAGGCAATAATCCACTCTTGAGATGAGTTGCCATAATAATATAATATAAATTACTATTTCTCAAAAGTTTATGGATTAATTTTTACACCCTATACACCTCAAATATGGTGCTATTTGAAAGCAAGTAAAGTAGTTTGAAACGTCTCATGAACTGTCGTATAAGAAAACCGTACATTACACACACTCTGTCTACAGATTGACATATGTTTCAAAGTTTGATTTCTGAGCTAAGCAGTTTTGAAATAAATATTTAAAGAGCAATCTCGAGATCTGGTGCTGGAAAACTGCTTCAACAACTACCGTGGGTACGTTCAGTTCAGTTACAAAACTTTTAAGTTATTCAAGTTCTGTACTTATTATTGTCTGACAAAGGAAATAGGTAATTTAATCGTTTTAACATGAATTTTAACAATCAAGATGGTGAGTTGAAAAACAATCACAGTGCTTTCAATCACACTAAGATTGTCAGCAAAGTGGAAATTTTGCAATGTAACATGGAACATAACTGAAAAAGTTGGGAGTGGCATTACTTATTGAAGTTTAGTTAACCCGTCGGAGTTTCCTTTGAGTAATATCTCAATTCAATTCAGGAAACGAAACCATCCATTTAGTTTCATTACATTGATGAAGATCTCTTACAAAGAGTTGGCGTTGAGTTGGTAGCTGTCTTGTCGCCGCCCTACATGATTGTCTCACGTCTAAGTTTTATCAACAAAATGCAACAACGAGCCGAGGCCTTTTGTATTATGTGAATCAAGGCTGTGAGCATTTGTTTAAACGGGCAAGTGCATTTCAACGTTACAACAAAAAACTCCCCACACAAATCAGGCCTGATCATATCGACGGATTTTCAAAGTTTAACAAAACGAGATAATTGGGGTAAGCATTTGTGCAATGTAAGGAGTTGCAAATTTATAAACTTCATATTACTTTGTGTAATTTAATTCCACCATCCTATTTGATCAGTTGATCAGGGATATCATTGATAATGAAATGATCTTTACTAAGAGTTATAGCACATGTAAAAGCGTTATAGCTATTTTTAGGTGTATTAATGTAAGAGCTTGTGCTTAGATACAGGTATGAAATCACAAATCAAATTAAGAAGGGGTAAAAAGTATTAGATTTTTTTGGTACATAAACTTTCAGAAATATTGAAACTTGATTCCCAAGCGACAATCAACCTTATAAGTTAAGAATGGTCTAATTCTGGTTATAAAATGTATTATACTTGTATAAGCCGAATCAGTTTTTAAGAACTTATGTACAATCTACCAGTAAGACACCTTCTTTAATTTTTTGTTATCAATGTGTATATCTATATTCTAACTTTTGGGGAAATTACGATTTGAATCAGATTCGACTACAGTTTAAAGAAAGTGCCAAGTTTTTCAAGAACAATTGACGTGCGGCTTGATATTTAAAAGTTAATCGACGTAGGAAAGGAAAGTAGTCTTCGCCTTTAAAGGCCGATCGACTTAAGATTTTGCAACTTTTCAAGAACTTCTTTTTGTACCAGGCCTCCGATCGACTATAAACTAGTCAGACAGATACAGAATGATTGCCCTTCCTCTTAAAATAGACACCCTATGACTTGGTTAGATCCAATTATTGAACATAGACACTAATAAAACACTCTCATAGATTACAGAAACTTGCATCCATAATGTCTGATCACAACCAGCAGTTCATGGAGACGTTCGGTACGCCCGACAATGAAAAACCAACCGAGTTACAAAAATTGGAAATGCAAAGAGAAGAATTGATCATTGCTTATAATAGGCAAGCATTAGAAAACGTCCTTAAAGAGAATGCAGGTAGACCAGTGAAAGTGAAACAAGTGAATGTTTTTGGAGCAGGTTCACAATTCAGAGATTCATTTTTAAGAAGACAGTTGGATCCACTATTGGAACAAAATGAGTGCTTGACATTGGAAAATTATTTGGCCAACGTTGATTTAACCACTTTTAACTTTACTAAAACTGGTGTTATTCAAGACATACTGATGAACATTGATCCAAATCAATTCAAGACACCATTCACATCATATAACACCTTAGAACTAATAACTTCAATAAAGATCAAACCAGTCAAGAAGTTCTTTATGAAAGTGGGAACTAACGTTGGAAATGGTGAAGGTGATGGTTATGTTAGTTTACAATGGAAAAATATATTTGGGGGTGGAGAATCGTTAACCTTTGATACCAACATGACGAGTAATCAAATTGGAACGAGAAATAAGTCACAATATTTATTCAATTATAGTATGCCAATTATGAACAGTCCCGATTACAAGTTTGATTCAATTTACTATCATTCATCAAGACTCATAGATTATACAACATTTCATGAACAAGGAATTAATGGTATAACAAACAAGATCAGTACTAATTATCTTCCATTTGAAAAGAAATTCAATCACGAGTTGAGTTTAGAAACGTTAGTGAGATCGATCAAGTTAATGAACTCAACAAGTCCAACATATCGTAACAACTCATTAATCAACGACTACTTCCTTTTCCACGCAGGAGACTCATTTAAATCCAGTTTGACATATTCGTTCAGATACGATACAAGAGATAGCCAAATTATGCCAACAAAAGGTCAAATGTTCAAAACTTCAGTCGAGTTGGGTTTCTTACCAACAAATCTGTCAAAGTTTGTTAGATCTACTTTTGATTACTCAGCAGGGACTAAACTACCGACAGATAATACGATTTTGAACTTTTCATTCAGATCAGGGCTGATCAAAGCACTTGGAAATTCCCACGCTGGATCGTTGCACCCAATGGATAAGTTCCAATTAGGTGGACCTAACGATATCCGTGGGTTCCAAATGTACGGTATGGGACCTAAACAAATGGGATTGTCAATTGGTGGAGATGCATTCTGGGGTGCTGGATTAAGTATTTTTACCAAGTTCCCTTTCACAAAAGGTGATTCGGGTTTCAAAATGCATGGATTTGGTAATGTTGGTAAATTAGTTGATCTGAATGTAGTCACTAGTGGTTCAAAGAACGATGGGATTTGTGGATTGACTGGGTTGACGAAGGAAGTCAATTCTAGTCTTGGTGTTGGTGTCGTTTATTCTAATCCTTCTGTTAGATTCGAATTGAATTTTGCAGTTCCTGTTAGTGTGCACCACGGCGATGAGTTGAGAAAAGGTGTTCAGTATGGTATTGGATTATCATTCTTGTAAAACTAGGGCATTTCTATTCTATTACATCTGTATATACGTAAATTAAAATCATGAGAAGAAAAAATGTTTTATGATGATATAATCCGTTACATAGCACAGATTTTAAAGTTGGTTTCTTTGCCGCCGTTTGAGTTAAAGATGGCCCAGTTATCTACATTCACCACCTCTGTACAACCAATCTTTTCATACAAATCTATTCTTGAAAGTTGGTGTGGTACCTTTGGCCATAACTGGGCGCTTAAGAACAGCACACCAATTACTTTATAAAACAAAGATCAATAGTGTATATTATACAACATGGATGCCTTACCAAACAACTACCACCCAAATCATCTCGCACAGGAATCAACAGCGTTTAGAGGTTGCAATCTTTAAATAGCGTGGCCATTGCTTTAGCATTCCCAATGTTGCAAAGAAGTGGGCTCTCGTCTAGCTAGCTTTTGTGTTAATCAGTCATATGAACGTTTCATCCCATTTCTTTTATCTACTCCAAGTCCCACTCTTGTTCAATTTTGAATGCATATACCTACGAAGCAATCATGTCTGATATCGATAACATAGAAAACGATATTGATTAGTCTCATAACAACAACAGGGAGAGGATAAAAGGGTTTCAACAAGACCAGCTTTTTAGACTTCCTATGCGACACCCACGCACAATGCAGTTTGTTGAACACATGATGGACCTATGGATAGTGATGATAATGACGGTGATGATGATGATGATGATGATGATGATGATGATGACGATGTTTTGGAACAAGAACAGTAGAAGTGGTAAGTGACCAAAAAAAGGTGTATGTTTGCCAATGAAGAATGTAAAGTGATAGGGCGAAATAGGAGTTCACCAACGGTGACCTAGAGACTGAAAAGATCTGTAACGGAAAGTCTATAAGGTTTCAATTAGCGTTAAAAAGTCTTGGTGGATTGGCTTATGGTTGTATGGTACTGCCTCCATGTTGTATCGTATGCACTATTGAATTAGGTTGTAGTCAACAACCGGGTATAATAAATTGATATTAGAAGTAGCTGCATACAACAATGAAGTTAAATTATATTATACATAACATATATGAATGATTATATACAGGGGAAATGTATAAGATGAAGACGAGATGGGCACAAAAAAAAAAAATTAAGTTTACAACCCCATTTCATTTTTTTCTTTAATTAACAGACTATGTTGACGAATAACCTCAGGGATAATCAAAGATTCGATATCAACACCGTTTTCCAGATCTTGATTGGACAACTTGATCCAAACTTCATCATTACTGGTAACAAAGACAACTTCGTATTTACGTGATTGAAGCAAATTACCAATTACCAACTGATGGTTATATCTTTCCAAAGCACCTTTTGCCTTTTTAATTAAAATTGAACTATCCGTTTCTAACTTGAACGACACAATCATCGATATTGGTGCCCAAGAATCAACTAATCTACTCAAAAATTTTGGAACAGGCTCCAAATCAACCACCAACTTCCCCCCAGATTCCTGTGATTGGATCTTATGTTCAGGGACACGAGAAGTAGGCAAGAAGAAATCGGAAACTGCAGCGGCTAAATAAAATAAGGCATCTGATCCAATAACGGACAATTCTTGTGCAATTAATTTTAAAGTGAACAGGTATTGGTGAACTGTAGTAAATGGAACTTTCAATAGCAAGTTGTTTTCTAAAGCATAACGATTTTTGCGTAACACAATAAGCATCTCATCTTGGAATGATTGATTCACTTCCACTTTACCTTCTTTGCTTTCAGTCATGTAATCCAAGAAACAGTTTGTTGTATGGGAGTAATGACGAGAGTATGGTAATAGGGAGAATTCACGATGCAAGAAGATAACGGCATATCCCGTTTCCAGGAAGTTCTCAGCGGATGTGGCACCTCTTGTACCAGCACTGAAGTTATCAATGAATCTAACTGTATTGTTCTCCAATGGGACAGTTGTACCACCTGATGTAACAAGTGCGATTTTTCTGTTTTGTAAATGATGATAATTGATGAACTCAGCAACGTCTCTTGAGATTTGGGAAAGGTATGGAGGTGGTTTATGGAGACGGAAGTAGTTGTCTTCATCAATTGATTTGGCTGCAGGGAATTCTGGTAAGGAACGATCAATAGCGGATGATTGATCAGGATTAGAGGTATGGACACGGCCCAAACTCGGGGAAGTTGGAACAAATGAGGACATTAATAAAGTGTGTAATTAATATTTATAGGTTATAAAGTGTTTAGTGATGACTTGAAAATGGAAGTTATCCAAGGTATATTAGTTCAAGTGTTGATATTATAGTATGATCATCATCAGATGGCCTGAATCATCGAGATGAACGATTGGTCGAAACACGACAAGATCTTTTAGTCTGATTTTCAATAAGTTGCCTTGAACTGTTAGGTTTTATAATACTTGAGTTGATCAGCGAATATTATAGAAACCCCAGTAATCTGAAGAAACAGTAAACAGTACACACACACATTCCAACATCCAACATCCCAATGGAAGATACATACGAACTTCAAGAAAATGACACAGTGGTTTTCATGGACATTAAACTAGGGCCTAAACTATTAGGACGAATCAAGATCAAGCTCTTTACAGATGAGCTACCAAAAACCTGTGAAAATTTTAGACAATTTTGTACAGGAGAATTTAAACATCCAATAACAGGCAAACCAATTGGTTACAAGAACTTTAAATTCCACAGAATCATCCCTGATTTCATGATTCAAGGAGGTGATTTTATCAAAGGTGACGGTACCGGTACCTACTCCATCTTTGAAGGGGATACATTTGAAGACGAAGGGTTCCCATTTGGAAATGCACAGTACACAGTTGCAATGGCCAACTCAGGACCAAACACAAACGGGTGCCAATTCTATATCAACACTGTTGCCAACCACCATTTAGACGGTAAACATGTTGTCTTCGGAACCGTTATTGAAGGCTTCAGGATTGTGGACGTTGTGGGCCAATCGACGCTAACAGACGCGTCGATAATTATTTCCGAATCAGGCGAAATGTAGTGTGGACAATTTGTTTAACGCACGCTTCTTTCTCTCTCTTTTGTGGTACAACAATTCTTTTTCCTGTTTTGATATGAATTAGAATACTTTAGTTAGTTATTTTGCTTTCTTTTTCTTTTACTCTAACCATACAACTAACTGTGTAAACTTCATCATATCTAATAATATCAAAGCATATATGATAATGATGTTATTACCAAACACACTGATATCGATTCACACTGCATTGATTTGGCTTCTCACTACATGTCACTCCATACCCCACGTCGCCGCTTTCCCCATTCTATCCGAAGCTCAAGAAGAACACATTGACAACCTGATAAGATCCCAATCGTCACTTTCCACCACTCTGAAGAACCTTCCTCCTCTGGTATCACACGCACAAGGTGAACAACGTACACTAGTTGACAAAGAAATTCCTTCGTTTGTCATCGACTATGCTCCGATGGTTCATCTATACTCCGAAGAAAGGTATTTACCATATGATGTTGCAAAATTTGTAACTCATTTCCATCCCGAATTTGCAAATGGTTCTATTCCTTTTCCATTCAACAAACAATCTTCACTGAAAATACAAGACTTGGAACTGTTGACCCCATTGAACCAAAAAGACCATCGAATTTATATGACAGCAAACGAGGATTTTGATACCGATCCCGATTGGCTAACTGGTGTTAAAAATCAACCAAGTTTTTATAGCGGTGAAATTAAAGATGCACCAGCTACTCTTATTGTTGTTGACAAGGGGAACGGTTGGATCGATGCTTATTGGTTTTATTTTTACTCGTTTAACCAAGGTCCATTTGTAATGGGATGTGGGCCTTATGGTGATCACGTTGGTGATTGGGAACATTCTTTAGTTAGATTCTACAACGGTGTTCCTGTCATTTTATGGATGTCTGCACATGGTGGTGGTGGTGCCTATTTTTACAAGAACATTGAAAGGTTTGAAAATGGTAAACACCCTGTGATCTTTGCGGCAAGAGGAACACATGCCAACTACGCCAGTGTTGGCCAACATTCTCATGATGCTCCATACTCAATTCTTTCTGATTTTACTGATCGTGGTCCATTATGGAATCCATCTTTAAACTATTTGGCATATACTTACAATTTTGAAACTGGCATCCATAATGCAAATGGTTCGCACCCAGGACGTGAACATCGGTATGGTAAGTGGCTTCAATTCAAAGGGTTATGGGGTGATATTAAATTAGATCCTAAAGATCCACGTCAACGTTGGTCACCATTTGAATGGAAGTATATCTCTGGCCCATGCGGCCCTTTATGTAAGAACTTATTCCGTATTTCACCTTGCCAAAGATCCAAATGGTGGAATTTCTGGAACGGTTGTAATATTAGACGTTATATCGAATTCGGTGATGGAATTTTTGATTCAGAAGGAAACAATAAGTGTGGTGGGATTTATAGACTAATAAAATGGGGGTGGTTAAGAGGATTAGTTGAACTGTTTAGTTTTGGAGGTTGGACTTGTTGGATATTGGATCATCTCTTTGGTTGAGAGAGTTTGAATTATAGATTTTGAATTTCTGTTTTGTTTTGTTTCTTTTGATTGGAAAAATTTATACACGTTATATATATGTTCTATTTACGATATTTGCTAATGAACTTTGATTGTTAGCTAGTCAAGTGGAAAAACCAGTAAAACCTTAAAAGAATGTGTTTTCTTATCTCTCTAAAATCACGTGCGCGCACTTATCAGACGACTAGATAAATTATTGTTCAAGTCGTCAACTTTTAATCACTAGCACTTTCTTTATCTATTGCAACACAATTCATTTCTCGTCTTTCGTCATCTACAATCCATTTATTTAACAAGGTTGAAAAAACGAAATCACTTCAACCACAAAACCACAACTCAGTGATGCCAAATTCATTATCACTCTCTGACATTATTGAAAGGCAACTACAGAACAACGAACAATTAGGGGCTCCAGCTGCAGCAGCACAATCTTTGTTGTCAACATCCATCTTCTCAACAACGTTCTCATATACTTACAAATTCTTCAAGACGAGTTTAGTTTTTGGTTCATCACTTGGCATACTTGCCTTACTAGGCATTTACAAGTTTCAAAACAACATCATCTATCCAGCGAACCTTAACGATGGACACGGGAAAGTTTCAACACCAGGTGAATACAACCTACCCTACACTGCCCATGATATCACTACTAAAGATGGTGAGACTTTACAATCGTACTTACTGTTACACGATGCCAATGACCCTAACTACACGAATAAAACAATAATGGTGCTTTGTCCAAACGCTGGCAATATGGGGCATTTCTTACCTGTTGTCAAATACATTTATGAATCGTTGAATTATAATGTGTTCATGTACTCGTATAGGGGTTATGGCCACAGTACTGGGAAACCAACTGAAGTTGGATTGAAACTAGATGCTGATGCAATAATGCAATTTGTTGGTCAAAACAAACAATTATCAGATTCAAGTATTGTTCTATACGGTAGATCGTTAGGTGGTGCTGTTTCTATATACATCGCTGCAAATTATCCTTCCTTGATCAGTGGGGTTATTTTGGAAAACACTTTCTTGTCACTGAGAAAAGTAATTCCACATATTTTTCCAATACTTGGACCGTTGAATTTCCTTTGTCATCAGATATGGCCTTCGGAAAACGATATCTTGAAAGTTAACAGTGATGTTCCTGTGTTGTTCTTATCAGGGCTGAACGATGAGATTGTGCCTCCTGAGCATATGAAGACCTTGTTTCAGCTGAGTAAGAGTACAAAGAAGGAATGGCATGAGTGGGAAGGTGCTATGCATAATGATACTATTGTCCAGGCCGGTTATTGGGAGTACTTTGCGGAATTTGTTAGGTTGAAGATTAACCCTATTGGCAAATAGTTTATTGGATTACTATATAGTATTGAGATTTAGATTCTCTTTTACCTGATCAAATAGTCAACTTGTGTCCCACATTCAAGTTGTGTTCATAGTTTATAGTGGGAACAATTTAACCTTATTCGTTTGAAAAAAATACATAAAAAAGCTGAATCTATATTATTTTATACAATAAACTGATACAATTCGAATTGATCATATAGTCTCTTTGGAGGGAGTTATTCAATTTCTCTATTTGAGAAACTCGTATCTTATATCTGTCCTTACATAACAGTAACACCACAACCCGGGCACTCGACCTCCAACCGGTCAACAAACCAACTCTTCATACATCCAAAGTGTCCCTTATGACCACATTCAAACAAAGTAACACACGTCCCCTTGATAGGCTCGTTACAATAAATGCAACAACCTTGAACTTTGGTACACTTTTCACAATACCAGAAACCAACCTGTTCCATTGCGGGATCAACATTTTTCAAACCAGTGCTTACTTTGATATCACTATGGGTTTTACTTCCATCGTTTAAAATCAACGAATCACAATACATACAGAATAAACGAACAGACGTCCTTGTTTGTCCCAGTTTGCTGAAAACTTCAAAAGTATTTTCAGTTTTATCGTTTGTGGTACTGTTTGCATTTGAACCAACAAACTCAACAACATCCTTCATCGATGCTGCGCATCGTAAAACAGCAGCACCGACTCCAAATAAGCTTCTGGCCATTAACGACTCATAATACGCAAAAACCCATTCCTGTGCTTGTCTTCTTTCGATTGTATTTGGATAACTATTGTAGAATAATAATGTTAGCACCGCACACATTGTAACATCACCTTGATGGGCACTGTACGTCGTTGCTTGTTTGATCATCTCCGTTGGATTCCAAGGTGCTTTCAATTTGATTACTTTCGAGGTTGGAGCGGAGTACCCATTGCTATTGTTCAGATGGGGATGTGGATGTAGTCGGTTTTGTTGTGCTTCTGATGGTTGGGAGGGACGGTCATCGTCAATTCCAGCAGCCATAGAGTCTGAGTCTACTCCATTGTAGGATTCTTTTAATGCTGCTGTTAGTTGACTTTGACCACCAAGTGACTGTTTTCTTGACCTCGCAGGCGAGGAAAAAATCGGTGATAATGGATTGATGCTCATTGGTTGTAAATGATGATTGGAATGGAACGAATGGGATAGCATACTTTTCGGGGATTTTGATGAAAACAGTGGTTTCTCATTGTCAAAATCTGCAGAAGAACCAGTGAATGAATATGTGTACTTTGATAGAGAGCTTGTTGAATTTGATTTCATTTTCTTGTTTGTAGGACCAAGGATCTCTATTGCACCTGTTGAAGTGCTGATGTATTCGACATCATCAATGATTGCATCTTCATTATCGTCGGTATTTATAGCTATATCAGATGCTAGTGACATTTCAGTGGTGGTTGACGCCGATGGCCTAATTGTTTTCGTTGGAACAGGGAGTTGCTTGATTGAATCTTCTTTGGAATTGGAAGAATCAGCTTCCTCTTGAATATGTTTTTCAGTTTCTAATTTTTCACGAAGTTGGAATATTTTCAGTCTATTGAGTTCATGAATTTCAGAACCTGGTGGACTTCTAATAGAGTTTGAGTTTACGGATTCACTGAATGACCCAAGTGAAGTACCTAACTTATCGCTTTGGCTAGTACCATCTCCTGTACCGTATGTTATCAATGATGCATTTTTATGTTGTAAAGATAACGAAGTACCACTACTAAAAGCATTCTTCATTTCGTAACTATGGAAATTTTGATCAATCAGTTCAGTATCCATTTCAGAAATCTCCCAAAGTATACTAGCTTTGATAGTTCTCCAGGTTTGACAATCCCTGAACCGTCTTGCCGATCCAGAAATTGTTGCATTGTGTTCACAAACTTGAATTATGTCCATACCGTCAGGTATCTGAATTAAATAATAGCTAGACAGAAACTCAAAAGTATCTTGTTCATTTTCTAGCAACGGCACTTCAACAGGGACAGCAAATGGAGAAGTTGCACTTTTTGTAAGTTTTTGATGCGATGGATACTTCATCATCGATGGTCTTGTTGCGGTAGACCCTGCTCTGGACATCTTCATAATATCGTGAGTATTTTGAATCATCTCTGGTTGAGGCGAACTAGTTGTTGATTTTAAGTTAGTTTGTGAGTCAGCCAGCGGAGAAAAAAACCCAGATGTTGTATGGGATAATGGCTGCTGTTGTTCTTCTGACATCGAAAGATTTGGATTGAAAGCGGTTCCAGTTACAGTTGAGGCACCCGATTGTATTGGTGTTAGTGAGGAGCTTGGCGCTTGACTCATTGTACTGTTTGAAATTTTCATATCTATGGATGATGCTCCAGAAAATAAAGCACCAGTTGATGAAGTAAAGCTAGAGTTGTTACCCGGTAATGTAGCATTCATGACAGCTGTGATCGATGGGGTGTCGTTGAGAATTTCAAATTGGTTCTTATCTTGTTTAATAAACATCATATTTTGTTGGGATTTATGGTCCCAGGCATTGGTTATTGGAGCCAAATTGTCCAACACCTTGTCTTCCAAAGTGACGTCATGTTGAACTAAAGTCTTATCCTTTGAACAACTAACCAAAAACTTGGGCGTTTTCCAAGTTAATCCAGTGACTTGATTAGTATGACATTCGATGATGTTTTTAGGGATGTACTTTCTATTCAAATTCCAAATTTGAATACATGGATCATCATTCAAAAACACGGATGCAATATCAGTGCCAATGATTGATCCATTTCCTCTACCTCTACACCAATTGACTTTGGAAACAGCACCAGATGTGTTAATGACATGATCCGGTTCTCTTGAATATTCGGCACTGGAAGACATATTCCAAACTTGTATTTGCTTGTCTCTACCACCACTAATGATATAATCTAACTCAGGATGCCAGTCCAAAGTTAAACCAGGACCAGTATGCGCATTCAACCTTCTTTCTGCATTGTTCGGCTTTCTAATATCCCATTTTTGAATGACACCAGAGTCAAATATACTACAGATGGATCTTTGCTCTCTTGGATTGAATTGAACACAACGCACAGCGTCAGCATTACCGTTGATAGTGATACTTGCTTTAGTGTTCTTCATTCTTAAGTCCCATAGTTTTATTTTACCATCTTGTGAACCTGATATTAAGTGGTATGGATTAACATGATTAAAATCAATAGAGTTGACAGCTCTTTGATGATCCCTTAATGTAGTCCGTATCCTGTTTCCTCTATCTAAATTGTACAAATGAATCGAACCGGATAATGTGGAAACGGCTATGTGTCTACCATATTGCTGATGGCCAAACTTAGCCTCTGATATTAATCCAAATTTGGCATTTCTTGCGCTTGCGGATTGCGTGATTAGATCGTATTCAATTGAAACTTCGTTGTTTGATATTTTTAGCAATTGTAAAAATTTGGGTCCTCCAATGACAAACAAGTTTGGGGTTTCATTTGATTTGGCACACGTCAAAATTTCATTGTTTGACTGAAACCTTGTTGTATTCTTATTCGGCAAATGCTGAGACGAAGAAGTTGTGGATGGTAGTATCGATAAAGTGTTGGCTGGCATATTGTAACTTGTTGAAGCCGATGACGCATTTGGGGAGCTATTATTGGACAGGCCATAGATGTTGAAAGCCATTCTTGAAAAATTTCCTGATGATCTTCTGCCTTGGTCCATTAGATATACAGGAGATGTTGGAGAAGATCCAAATGAACTACCCATGTTGTTACCCTGAATGTTGGGAGACGAATTGCCGGATAATGAGTAACTAGGTGTGTTATGGGACGACCCATGGGGTATTTTTCTTCCACCTTCTTCTGACATTCTAACTAAAAATGGTATCTGAATTCGAAACCCAGGTTCGTATGAAAGTATATCACTTAAAGGGTAGTAGTTGATCAGCATCATCATTCAAGTTCTGTTATATAGGCTCTCACTCATATTCATTTCAACTTGCAAAACTCATAACTCATAATTATTCATTACATAAGCAACATCGAACGGGGAAAATGATCCTTTAAACGAGTTGTTAAGATTTTCATGTCAACTGTTTTATCTTAATAGTAATCAATCATCTGACTACTTTGATCAATTCAGCTATTTCCAACGTTTATTAGTTGAACACCAAAAGTACAATGCCAGATATATATGCAATTATTTTCTATTAATGATTTTTAAACACGCATTAAAACTATAGAACTTTAACGTCACCCATCTTGAGAAGCTGTTTCACAGATCCGTATCTCAAAACGAAAATACCATCTTTTGTAAGCTCGATTTCTTCATCATCCACTTCAATTGTATTATCGCTAATAACATAAATAAAAACAGGTTGGTTCAAATCCGGTTCATCCACCATTGAAACACCACCTGCACTTTCATCAACAGCTTGTAATCCTTCTGGTAGATTTTTCAAAAACTGGCTGTTGTATAACTCCATCAATATCTCTAAATGTCTTTCCATATATGTAACTTCATTATTTGATAACTTTGACACTTCATTTCCATTTATTCTAATAAATACCGAATATTTGTCCACCTTGAGTAATCTTGTTCTAGTGTACGACCTTATTAGAAACTGTATTCTATCGAGCTCTGATTCAACAATCACAAGCAATAATTTAATTTGTTTTTCATGTTTTTGCAACTCTAACGAATTCAACTCAATAAATTCAATCTGCTTTCGTATTCTCCCTAATATTCTTTCAATAAGATCTTCTTCGTAAGGTAATAATTCAGGTATCGTTCTTTCTCTGATCCAAGCTTGTGTTAGTCTTTCGAGGTCTTCAGCTCTCTCGAGCTCGTCGTTTCTAATTGGCTTTCTTGAGTCTGTTTCAAAATCCTTTAAAATGTCATCAAAATCCATGGTTGGTGATTGTCGATTTACCTATATGTTTGAAACTCAATAACAATCAACTAACCAATGCTCCACTATATAACTCCGTAAGACAGGCAGGTAATCAACACCAGTAGATTTGTTCCGTTTCAAATTGACGCGTCAACTTTTCAACAATCGACGTAGATCAACAAAATCGACGCTTATTCTTTTTTTGCGCCGTTTTGTGCTTGTTTTTGTTTTGATTTCATGTTTCCACTTTTAAAAGCCATTTCCCTTTCCTATCGTTTGTATTTCAATGCCAATGGATATCATTTTGAGCTTTTCAAAGTGAATAGAGCTGATAACAATGGACAGAAAGGCAACACTAGAGGCCAAAAGAGCCAAACTTGAAGAGTTGAAAAGGCAGAGACAGGAAAAACAACGGTTTACATCATTCCCTACATTTGAAAGTCCGACAGAGACGACTTCCAAGTTGCAAGAAACCACAAATCATATTTCAACTGATACTTCTATAGAGTCAGAGCGTGAGGTTGAAGTTATAAATGACTCAAAGTGTAGAATAGAAACAAATAACAAAGAAAACAGGCCACCAGTGAAAGAAATAATCACTTATGATAAAGCCGTTGAAACTGACGACAACTACGAACTCGAACTTGAATTATCCAAATCAGATCAAAGAAAAATAGAAAAAGAACTTGAAATTAAACTTGAGAGTAAGATAAGGTCCAAGTTGGAGAAAGAGTATCAAAGGAAGTTACAAGAATTAATCGATCAAACTAAAGCAAAGACCGAAATTTTGAGAAATAACGATGAAATAGACAAGCTGTTCAATGGCGATCAGCAAGACACTCAATCTAAGGATAAAGTTAATATAGATGACAGAATCGATGAATTTAACATCAACAAAGATAGCAAGTATGCTAAACCAAAAGGAAATGAGGATGCAGGAACTACAAATGACACTAATACCCAGTCCTTAATTTCATCCAGCTTTCTACTTTCCGATAACATCCTGACTGAAAAAAAAGTGATTACATCTATTGATTGGTCTCCATTTTATCCTGAGTTGCTTCTAGCTTCATATTCTTTATCATCCTACAAATCTGAAAAAACCACCACCACCACCAGCACTACCCCTGGCTTAATAATAATTTGGAACTTGGAAACAAAAAAATCTGAGTTTATTTTACTTTCATACACAAAGCTATCATGTGCCAAATTCAGCAAACATAAATCCAATCAAGTCATTGGAGGTGGATATAACGGGAAAGTATATTTATGGGAATTTGACTCTCTTTCAAGGTACCCAATAACCTCAACTACAACAAGAACGAATCACCAACCTTCATGCGTGATATCAATCATCGACAATTCAAATTCAATAGTTAGTCTAACATCCAATGGATTACTATCAATCCACTCCAAAAACCTAATTAGCTTAATTTCTGAGACATCAATATTTATCCCAAATACCAAACTTTCAATAACAGCAAGTCATATAAACCACACGCATTTGATATTTGGAACTTCAGTTGGTGAATTGTATAGGTTACAAATGAATTTACTAAACGATCCTAAATCCATCCAGACGTTGGATTGTCTTGTGGTTAACAATGGCAGTAAATTGCCAATCATGGCAATTGATTCAATTAATAAATCAGTGGTTGTTGCTTCGTTAAACCATCAATTGGCATACGCTAAAGATACAGACACACTGTCCAGTGTTCATACAGGTAGTAGCAACGAGGATGAGACGTGCGTTAGGTTGAATACAATGGGGTTGATCACGGATCTCAAGTTCAGAAGTACGACCAGTGGTGGGAAGTTTGTTGCCGTTGGATCAAAAGGATCAATTGAGTATTGGGATCTATCGGAGAATAAAATGAGCTCTGTTTGTTCGTTTTCGGTAAATAAGGATAGTGATGATGGTGATGATGATAATATAAGTACGAGTGAGCATTTGAATAAAGTCGAATGGAGATTGGATGGTTCAGGATTTGTTGCTGGTGGATTACACGGTGTTTTACACTACTTCGAAATGAAATAACTAACTTATTGGGAATGCAAATATGTTTCAAATTGAAAAATCGAGACATTAAGTGATAATAATAACAAGAAAAATGAATTTCAGAATGTAAAATGTAAACACAAAAAAAAAGTATTATAAAGAAGAAACTTAGAGTACACAAATAAATAATTAAAAACACACACAAAACAAAAAAAAAAAAACAGGGGATCGTTCAAAAGTAAAACAAATCTTTTTTTTACAAAAATTTGCTCAACAAATTGTCTTTAGCAGTGACTGTAATCTCACCAAATAATCTATCCTGTTTCAAAGCAACAGAATCAGAAGTAGCCAACACTAGCATCTCAAAAAATGCTCTTGTTGCCTCTCTTTTTGGATTCTTGGATAATGGTTCGTCCGTTTCTAAATCATCTTGCATAACATCACTAAAAGTGACTGCAACGTCAACACCAATTGAGCCAGATGGTGCTAGTTTATTCCTCAACTGTGTGGCCATCTTAACTGTTGATTTAGCAACAGCTGAAGATGGATCCAAAGTGGTGTTATTTTGTTCAAAAGTTTCAATCTCATCGTCTATTTCAGGTAACCAAGGTCTCTCTGCATTTTCATCGTTTTGGTGTTGGAATGGTTGTTGGTCATCTTCTTGGAATAATGGATCGTCAAACCCACCAAGGTTGTTTTGGAAAGAAGGTAGTTCAAAGTCATCCTGCTGTTGTTCAAAGTCATCAGGCATTGATATGCCAGCGGATTGAGCATTTGGTCCTAATTTTCTTCTCTTGATGTTTTGTAAGTCAAAGTTTAAGAACTCAGAAGATGATGTTGGACCTTGTGCTAACTTTAACACTTTTTGTAACTTGTCATCAATAGATTCGGATTGAGTATTTTCAACGTCACGTGATGGATAATTAGCTTGGTTGGCTCTGATTTGATCTGCTGGGATTTCAGTGGTACCATCAACGACCAATCTTTTTCTAACTGTTCTAACAACGTCGGTGTTTTGATACACTTGCACTTGTCTCTTTCTCTTTTGCTGTTTATCAGCAGGCCCTGATTCTAGAACTTCAAGTTCAGCATTTTGTGTAGGAGTGGCTGGTTCATCAAAATCACCAATGTGCATTGGAGATTGCTGTGGATCTAAATCTAACACTGGCTCCTCAAAATCAGGTAGTTCTAGTTCGAACCCATCGTCTTGTTGTTGCATTGGATCTAAAGAAGCATTCATATCATCAGCAGCTCTACCTAATTCAACGGAACGATCATTATTATTATCTTGATTATCACCACCTTCCAAATCGAAATCTAAATCTAGCTCCAAATCATCTTCCATACCTTGTAACTCATCGACTTCTTTAGATCTAGGAACTTCAACCGAGTGATCTAGAAAAGAATCTTCTTCCATGATAGCTTGTGATGGGAATTGTGGTCTTGATTGTTGTTGAGTAGCTAACAACTCGTCAAAGTTTAATGGCTCTTGGTACAACAAATCAGCTTCCGTAACGGTATCTTGTAAAGTGACGGTTTTCATGGATGCAATAACAGTAGATTCAGCAGGCAAAATAACTGACTGGGATGTTTTAAAGGACGACTTCAATCTCAATAGCGCATCAGTGACATCGTCGAATAAGTACTTTGCCTTTCTAGAGTAAATTCTAACAACACCGTATAGTAGCTGACCCGTTAATCTTAGCGCTAATGGTTCGAGATCGTGACTATTGATGAATGCTCTTTGGGAAGTGGCAATTTCGTTGCTGTTGTTTGAGGATGATACAATGGCCTTTGTTGATTCCGTAATTGACGTGTTTAGAAGTTGTTGCTTGGTCAACTTCTTCTCTAAATTTGCAGCCAACCAAACATAGGCCAACGGACCTTCTCTTGATAGCAACTGTTCAGAATAAAACATTTGTTAAATATGATCTTTGCTCTTGCTTTGTAATCTATGCAACTCTTTGGTCCTGATAAAACTGTATGTATCAACTATATGACCAATTGATAGATCGGTTTGTTGATTGATTTGATTTTGATCTTTTTTGGGTAAATAGAAATTCCGTTACGCGTAAACTTCTTCAGATCTTCAGTTTGAAGGCTGTGCAAAGAGGCGACCAAAAAAGCAAGTGTGGCTGGTTTGCGGTGAAAAGGACTGCGCGCCCCTTTTTCTGTGGTGTTTTAATGTCATGTCTACCAAAAAGGTGTAATCATTGAACTATAAGCTATAAACACTAAGCCAACACTATATATTAAAGTATAGAATTTAATGATGGTTATCAGCACTTATCTCCCAAGTGCTTAACCACTTCATGTAATCAAATTTATCAATAGGACCTTTCATACCCATACAAGTTGGTGAAAAGTACCAGAAGGAACCAGAAACTAAGGCGTACAAGACCAAATAAATGAATGCAGTAGCATAAGCATTCTTAACAACTTTACTAGTGAACAATTCAATAACAAACGCAGCAACGAACATAGCAAAGTATAAAGCTGGCATGTAATGATGATAGTAAGTGACTCTACCCATGATAACAAATGGCAAATAGTGTAATCCCCAACCTAACAAAGGACTCAAACCGTTCATGACAACCCACCAACTTTGTTCAATTTTTTCATTGGTGTCAAACGTTAACCGTTGTCTTTGCCAGGATAATGTAAATCCAACAAAGATCAAACATGAGATAATGATACAAAGTGATGAAAACCAGGTGTTGAATGGATTACCCATTAGATAGTATCTGACACTCGTTGAACTCCAACCACACATTCTCAAACCAGTTCTTAACATTGGCCATTCCCACCATTGAGAAGCAATACTGTCACGCTTATCTGGATCTGGAGTTAATGCATTGTTTGATGCCATCATTGCATATTGAATAGAGACGAAATCTGATAAGAATTCATTGCTAGGATACTTATAATACTGATCTGTTGGGTCAGCAACTTCTTGTTCTTCAATAATGTGAGATTCGACGTTCCACCAAGTTGACTTATCTTTTGATTTCCAAATTGGTGATTCAGGCATACAGACAACTTCACCTTGTTTGAAACCCCAAGCTGGGTATGATTTACCTGTCGTACCCAAGTAACAACGTAAATACACATGTTTTAGTCTAAAAGTGGTAGTCACTGGATGAATGATTTCGTCGAAATCATCGTTTGATTCGTATTGTTTCGAGTATGAAGCATTTGAGGATTTCATTTGCTTCACGATTTCAACTTTCCAGTCATCTTTGATGTCACCAACGGTGTCATCACCATACCCTGAAACTTCTCTATACTCTTTAGAAACATGACCTCTAATTTCATGAGAATGTAAATTGGAGTTAGTCAAGGCATGTTGGAGTCTAATAATGTCACCGTCTCTGATGATTCCATCGCCACTATATTGGAAACTGCTTCTAGCCTTTCTGACAAACCAGTCGTTATTAGAATCTTTGAAACCATATGTGGTGACCTGTTGTTGAGCTGATCCAGCAGGGTATAAAGAGCCATGAGAATGTAACAAGTTACTTGATAAACCTTGTGATCTTAAAGTAACCCTTGACGCCAACTGAACGTTTCTTGGATAGAACTCAATATCAGTATCATGCAAGTTAGCTTGGAAAATTGATGACATTGAGCCAGAACCAGTACCTGGTTTGTAAAGCAACGAGAAATGAATCTTGAAGAAAATCAGATAAGTTAAAAATGGAATCAAGATCAACGAAACAATTCTATAAACCCATGATTTAACGTATCTAACAAATTTGAAATTCTTTGAATCCCAAAACTTCAACCATAGATCCAGAACAGTGTACATACCAACGAGAACAGTAACAAAAAGACCAACCCATTTAACAGAACAAACACAACCGATACTCAATCCCGTTAAAATCATCCAAATAGTCCAATTTAAGCTAAGTTCTTCGGCTCTTAAGCTATGGATCTTTGCTAAACAGTAAAAAGTTGTACAAGTGAACAATAACAAGAACGAATCCAACAAAATAAATTTTGATAAAGCAATGTATGAATTTTCCAAACAGCACATTAAACTAACAAAATAAGTGGAATACAAACTCAACTTCAATTCTTTACAGGTGTAATAACAGACAGGAACAACAACACTGGCAAATAAACTTTGGAATAGTCTCATTTTAGTGAAATCGATCCATTTAGGATACTGCTTACCACTTTCAAAGATAAATGGTGTTTCATGATCCGAGATTCCTAATGTTGTACTACCGTTGTAACCAGCCAAATGCTCAGACAAACCACATAACATCTTACCTAACGGTGGATGCACATCGTGGTAGAATTCGTGTTTTAAGTAATATGAACCAAATTTACCAAAATGGGCTTCATCCCAGATAACTTTGTCGTTTGCTCCCAAGCCGTATGTACGTATTTTTGTTGATAGTACAGTGAGTAGCATTGGGCCTAAAATTGGTTCCACTTTGAAGAATATGGATTGTAAAGTTAATACGATGTTTATTATTGCTGTTAACTTTGAGTTTTTTGGTGGTTTTGTTGTTGTGTCCAAAGAAGTTTTTTTCAATAGGTGTTCTTTTTCATCAGTAGTGGTGGTGTTGATGGTTGATGACACCTTTCCAGATGAGGGTTTCTCATCGAGTTTTTCAGCCATGATGGAAAGTGTTTATATACAAGTTTGTAAAATTTTCTTTTCCTGGTAACAAAAATTTAACGATATTCAAAAGAATGAATTGAATTGAATTGGACTAGAAGTAATTTATAGAATAATGGTGTATATATTTATAGTAGTTGTATATATTTATATTAGATGTCCAGATCTCTAAAAGCCTTATCCTTGATATTTTTACCACCAACCAACACCACGCAATTATCGGCTATGCGTCTGTGAAACTCCACAGATAGATTTCTCCGAGAGACGCGTCTTCATAACTTTGATCTGTATTTATCTATTTAATTCTATACAAACTTATATACAACATGTGTAAAGTGAAGATAAAAGATAATGATAAATAAAATAAGCAAACAGTGGAGAAAAAAAGTAAAAAAAATCAACTACTAATAATAATATATAGTAATTGTGATAGAAATAATAGTAAAGGAAAAAAAAAACATAACATAAACGTAGCGTAATAATCATAAATTAAATCAATTGAACGACAAGTTCTCTAATCCTTGAAAAACATCATCGATCTTACTGCTACCTTGAACCTGATGTAACTGTTGCCCAGAATGTGGGTTGTTGTATCTTGAAGTTGAAATGTTCGATCCACCAGTCAGTTGTGCATGGTTGAACCCACCAGACATGTTTAATTTACTTGGATCGTAAAAACCGGATAAAGATCCATAACCTGGTTGTTGTTGTTGTTGAGATTGCTGTAGTTGGCCAGTCGATGATGAGAAGGCATGACGGGAATTATTGGATTGCTGTTGTGAATTCAAAGATAAATTCATAGCGTTCAAGTTACCGTTTGATAACAACCCAATACCCGATTGTGAAGTAGTGGCCGATGCGCCACCAACTGTTGGGGTATTCAAACCATTGGTACGTAGCATGTTTAATGAAGATGTACTTGAAGCATGATGCAATCCTTGATTGTTCGATTGCTGTGGTTGTTGTTGCTGCTGTTGCAATTGGACCGACGACTGTTGGAAAATATTAGATGATGATAATGATGAGTGTAACATTGGTTGTTGTGATTGTGAGGATTGTTGATTGGATCCAAATTGACCTGGTTGGCTAATGATTCTTGGTGATTGTTGTCTGTAACGACCTGATCCAATACTTAATGGGGATACATTGTTCAAGAAGTTATGAGAATGCGATCTAATCAATGTTGGTGGGAATCCAGCAGTTGATGAAGTTGGTAAACCTTGTTGTTGTTGCTGAGAAGTTGAGGTTCCTGTTGACATTGGAGTCATCGATGGTGGTGCATTTCCGGCCATTGAAGTACCACCTGTATTGTCTTGTTGCATTAATGACTCTGGCTTCTTAATGATAACAAAACCGTTATCAAAACCTTCAAACAAGTTCAAAAATTGACAAATGCTTGAAATGGTTCTCTTTTGGTTTGATGACAAAGTGCTAATGGCATAAGCTAATTCGTGGTTTGGGGCTTTGAAGTCGTCTTTGAAAACAACAAGTTTGGAGTAGATATCTAAAGTTTCAGGATCGTTGAAATCAATTCCAAGCGGTGGGATTGGTAACTGATTAGCAGGAGTCATTGTTAAATACAATCTGTCAGAGAGGATCTTGCTAGACATAGAACCTTGGTTAACCACCATCGAAGAGTTGTTCACGTTGTTCATTGCCATGGCGGATGCTGAAGTAGGTGGAGCAGATGCAATAGAATATAAGGAAACCAATGAAGTTGCTGAATTAGATCTATGTTGTTCCTCTAATTGACCTCTCTTTTCCCTCTTTTCTCTTTCAATACGTTCTCTTTCTTGAACGGGTAACATTTTTTTGTATTCAACTCTCAGCTTACGTCCACCAATTTCTCTGCCGTTCAAAGTATTAACAACCATGGAAGTTTCATCTGTAGAATTGAAGTTAGCAAAAGCTAAACCTCTGAACACACCGTTATCGAAATGGTAGTTGAAAGCATATGGTAATGGCAAACTTAACTTTGTCATAACGTCTAGTAACTGTTCCTTTTTAATAGCAAATGGAATGTTTTTGATAACAATTGCAGTTGGAATAACATCATCATCATCACCTCTAGATGACAAGATTGGTGACTGAGGTTCATTATCAGTACCGTCATTACCATCTTGTTGTTGTTGTTGTTCTTCTTCTTGAGTTGAATCTTGCTGTTGTGGTGGTTGTTGTAGTGGTTGGTCATCAGAATGGTTGAAGCCATGAGGTTGTGGTGCGTTAATGGTAGCAATTGAACCATTGACTGATTGAACAGTTGACGAATTATGTTGCATTGGGATGGATTTTGAATTGGTCAACATGCTCAAATTAGTGGCAGTAGATTGAGGATCTTGTGGTGATGATTCTGGTTGGGATTGAGATTGTGTTTGATAATTTTCTGGACTTTGGTAATCGTTATTCATTGAGGAAATATTTAGATTGGTCAGGTTAATATTTGGTGAAACTTGAGCTTGCTGTTCAATCCATGGAGTGACATTCATCATCGGGTTGGTTTGTTGAGGTAACCAACTTTGATTGAATCCATTGCTGTTGCTACTTTGCTGATTTGGATTACCGTTTTGTTGAGGTAAGCTTAAACCGGGAGGTAATTGATGTTGTTGTTGCATTGGGGTGTTTGGAGTAGATGCACCGTTACCACCAAAATGTCTCGATTGAGAGACTCTTAAAGATAATAGCGAATTTCCGGTTGTGTTTGGGACTATAGCAGTTGATGAGGGAGCAGCAGAATTTTGGTTATTATTTCTATCTTGGTTGTTGCCACCGTACGAAGAGGATGCGTAACCGGAAGCGGACGACATTGAGGAGATTGACGGACGACGGTTTGAATTGACAAATTCTTGTTGGTTTGATTGATGATCAAAAGGTTGTTGAACGCCTGATTGATTTTGGAATTGTCTTAAATCCATGGTAATTATATTGAGATTTTGTTTTCTTATTCGTTAAAAAAAAAGTTTTCGTTGTCAAAGAAAAAAAAAAGTGTAAATCTATTAATAAATTGGAGAGAGCAAGTATTGAAAATTGTAAGAATTTTTTTTCCCTTTCTGAGGAGTGTTTAGCTTTTCCAAATATATATGTAAATATAAATAAATAAATTGGTTGAAAATTAGATACTGATTGAATGAAGTTTTTTGATGTATGAATAATAAGCTATAACTATACGGAATGGTTATTCTTTTTTTTGAGATCGTTAACAAAAGTTCTTTTTTTAAAAAATCGTGAAAAATCGTTAAATTGTTCGTTAAAAGGAATGGGTAGATGATTTAAATGGTAATATATAAGATATATGTAGCTTGGGTAGGATGGGTGGTAAATAACAAGGGGATGTTCGGTTTGGGGACAGAAATCTAACAAAAGTGTAAATTAGGAACGTTTAATTGTCAGAAGGCTGTATAAACCAAAAGGATATATGATGCTTAATGAAAGAGGAATGGGTATCTACGTATATATAATCATATATACACTGATAGATAGATAAATAGATATAGAAAAGAAAGTGATGGATAACTGAGATTGGAATGGGAAGAGGAAAAAGGAAGAAGAGGTTAATAGATAGTGTGGAAAGAAACAAAAGCGATTATTGACGAGAGAACAGAGAGCAGAGTGTGGCCATATTATTATTTTTACTATTATTATTATTATTATTTATCCCACTCCTTTGCACCATTGTACAAACTCAGTCGTTTTAATTACCATGAATTTAATGTTACGTTAGCAAAGTAGCGTAGAATGTGATTGGCTGGTTTAAACGCCGATCGACTGTTATAATCGACGGGTTGTAGATTAAGGATAATCACAATTTGACGGGTCGATTAAAAACAATCGACCCGTCAGAGAAATTTTGGCAAAAGCTGAAAAAAAAAAAGACAACGAATTCGTTTTTCCAATCTCGACGATACGTACGATACACACATACACGGGTCCTTGTCTTGTTTGGACTCCGGGTTTTTATCTTCACCATTCTTCTGCATCTATTATATCTTATCATATCCTAATTACACCCACTAATCACTCCATTCCCTGTATTATATCAATCTTTATCAAACTTATAATGGTATGTACATCTCATCCACACCAACAATCGATAATCAACCAGATACCCCTTATCAATTCATTCCCAGTGATCTGATTTGAATGAAGTGAGTTTGTGTGTTGTTACCGCTCCTAAACCGAAATTTGACCATTAGGGCTGATTCACTACTCCTCATATACCAATTTATTATACTAACATAACTTATCTTCTTACGCCTCCCTCCATGTGGCCATTTTTATTATATTATAGTCTACTGCAGTTCCTCCAGGTGGTGCTAAAACCTTAGCCAAAAGAAAGGCTACTCAAGATAACAAATTGAAGCAACAATTACAAAACCAACCTACTTCTTCAAGAGCTGCTGGTGCAGGTGGTTCTTCAGCTACAATGTTAAAGATTTACAACGATGAAAGTCAAGGTTTCAAAATTGATCCTTTGGTTGTCTTGGTGTTGGCCGTTGCTTTTATATTCAGTGTTGTCTTATTGCATGTCTTAGCAAAGCTAACTGGTAAATTGTTCTAATTCCATATCACCCAACTATATATTAAACATTCAATGTCATTTTTTCAGCAACTTTAAAAACGAAACGAACAAAAAAAAACAGACAGACAAATAATTAAATTAAATGAATGTGCAATTCTCTAACATTCAACAAATTATAACAAATAACGAATCTTGAACCGATCAACGTCATCAAACATTCAGAATTTATTAGTTTTTAAAATTTATATATTATTTTGTTTCATTAATTTTCACTTTTATTTTGAGATCAAGTTTACTAAAATAATAATAATAATAAAACAACTATTCGAATTATTTTTTTTTGTTCTATATATATACATACATGTATACGTATATGAAATCGTCTATTTACAAATCTTTCAGTAAAGATTTAATCACTGAATCGGCATACTTAACATCAACAAGGTGTTTTTCACCATTTGCACCATTCTCAATATTCCAACTCCATTCAGCACCTTTCTCGTTATGCAACCTTAAGTAATCAAATGAATCTTCATTTCCAGCTTGACCCCATCTTTTACCTCTGACTTCAATCTCCACAATTGGATAATTCTGACCAATGATACATTGTAAAGGAATACCAATTCTCTTGGAATGTTGTAATTTCAAACCCAATCCAACATCTTCACTATCATCCACATCAAATTTAACCTCTGACTCTTTCAATTTCTGTAAAAACTCATCAGCTTTATCTTCGTTACGTGACGTTTTAACAACAGTCATATGAGCAGGAGCAATACTAACTGGCCATCTTAACCCAACATCATCTCTCATAACTTCAGCAATTGATCCAAGCAACCTACTAACACCAATACCATAACAACCCATCTCGTAAAACTGTTTATCACCATTTTGATCGATAAAAGATCCATCCAATGGTTCACTGTACTTCTTACCCAAATAAAAAGTGTGTCCGACTTCAATACCTTTCAATTGTTGTAATTTGCCATCGGTACATGAAGCGCATGAATCACCAGTTTGCATATCGGTCAAAATCAAATCTTGAAAAGTTGTCACTCTTGATCTTGAATATGGGACTAACAAATCAGGTAACAAAGTTCCTGGTCTAACTTGTTCATCCATAATTCTAATGATATTCTTAAATTCAGAATCGCCATCATTTTGGAAAATATCAATAACTTTATCCTCATCAATAACAGTGTCATCGAACTCGACAATATCCTCATCTTTCAACATTGATAAATTCAAAACTCTATCTTCAGGATAATAAATAACAACCAAATCCCCATCTGAGGTCAATCTGTAACAAGCGTTAGCTTTATCAGCTTGGCCACAATCACTTTCAACAGCCCTCTCAATTCTTTCAACGTTACTAACAATACCACACCCATCACACTTGAACAAAGTATCTTCACCAGCATCACTAACAAAATGCCACTCGTAGGATAAATCACCACCTATATCACCTGAATCAGCATTAGCCTTCACAAATGGTAAACCCAACTCTGTGAAAAAGGACAGATAACACTCATTCATCTTCTCAAATGATTTCGTTGCCCGTTGGGCATCAACATCAAACGAATAAGCATCCTTCATCAAAAACTCCCGTCCACGCAATAATCCACCCCTCGGCCTCTTTTCTCGTCTGTACTTTCTCGTTATTTGATACGTTAAAACTGGCAACCTCTTATACGACCCACCAACTGCACTGTTCACCAACTCGGTGATTTCTTCCTCAGCAGTTGGTTGGAGCATAAAGTCACCGTCAATCTTGTAAAGCTCCTCGGATTTATCCCATCTCCCAGTCTTACTCCACAATTCACGCCCATTGAATGCCGTTAGTGAAACTTCCATGGCACCGTTGGCATCGAGGTGTTTACGAAGTAATGTGGAGATGTTGTTCAAGATAGAGAGGCCAAGTGGTAAGTAATTGGTTAGACCTGCATGTGGATGTTTGATGAATCCTAAAGTTGAGAGGAGATCTGGTGTGCTGATTTTCTTAAGTTGGGATTTTGATAGTTTTGTTGAAGATGGTGAGAATAACGTTGTTGTGCTTATTCTTAACGAATGTTTTGGAAATCGCAACATATTGTCTATGCTATTATATTTCTCTTTGTTTTTTTATTTGGTGGTTTGAAGGATTTTGTTTTATGTTTTGCGGTACAAAAAAAAATAAGCCAAGTTTCCTTATATAAACATAGCTAGGTGGATGGATCTTTTTTTCAGGGCGATTGTTCAAAAGAATCAACCGAGCGCTTGTTTACAAAAAAACAGCTTTGCATTATATACTCTGAAGATTATTACACTTATCACACTATAAACGATAGTTTGAAATCTATTAATAAATAAAAATATTATATCTAAATAAGTAGTGTTCCTTGATTCTTTAAAAAGAAGATATTATCCTTCACTATTCCATCAGCAATCTCATCGTTGCTAACACTGTCAAACAACTTGAATCCTTTGAAATCCTTCTTACATAATTCGTATATAATCTCCCAGATCTTCAACTCGAAATCAATCTTCATACCCTTCTTCAAAGGTATCAAACCACCACCGTTGTTATCCTTTTTAGCATCACGCATAATTTGCCACGAACGGCGTCTATTGTTGGTTTCCTTGTCATAAAAGTACGATTTGTCCATTTTATCAACTTGTAATTTCGGGTAGTTGTTATGGAAAAATGAATATGAGTGCGTATCGTCTGGATTCTTTTGAAGTATTGATTGACCAAAAAAGTTATTGCTGTTATCAATATATCCAACAATTTTTGTTTTAACACCAGTTAACAAGAATGAACCTTCATTAGTAACACGTGAAGCCAAATAAAAAGTTTCTTTATCACCTTCACCAGGGAAACCTTGCGAAAACAAAGGATAGAAATAATCTGGTCCATATAGGTTATAGTAGTAACTCAATAAAATGGTTTTCAAATGTGTCTTCTTATTGATCAAAATCTCACCAGATTCAACAGATGGAGTAGAACTAATCACTGTTGACAAATGATTTAGCCTTGCAGTTTTATAAAAAATTGGATTCGTTGATCTCTTCCAAAAGTCGGGCCAATTCACCATTCCATGAGTCTTGAACTTTTCACTTTCAAACAGAACAGATGGTTTCTGAACGGGTATATTATCAGAATCAAGGTACAACACATTTGAAAATCTTGATAACAATAAAGCTAACGATTTATATTGGTATCCTTTCATAGTTTTAACGGTACTCGTTGCTAAATACCTACTGAAATAAGAACAATGGATGTTTTTGAAAACTGATTGGATTTTGGAACATGTTAAGTCGTCAGATTTATCATAGAAGGGCATGAATATTTCTATAGGGGTTGTCTTATCTAGTAAAACATCACGAATATATTTTATTGATAGTATAGTAAGCCAGTAATACTCTTTACCGGAAACATAAACTATACCACATTCATTATTTTTATCGTTGTAATGAACGTCCATCAACATTTGGTATTGTTTAAATAATGGATTATTGTCAGTTAAATAATGGTCTAATAACTGAGTATGGATATTTGTCAATTCTGCCTCTTGATCCTCTGTCACTGCCAACAAACTTGACAACTCTTCTTGTGTTAGTTTAACGTTATAGTCATCATACCCATAGTATTGCCATAAAGTTTGTGAATCTTTTTTGTAAGATGTGAATCTATCACATTGTGGTTTCAATTTATTAGTGTATTGAGTTGTCAACTGACTTGCTAAGGATGCAATCGTCTTTTCTTGTTGTGTTTTCAATGGAGATAGATTTAATATCACAACCACTGTGGCTATCAAACCGATCATTAAAAGTGATAAAAACACTGATCTCTTTCTGGTCAACCTAAATAGGATCCTGTTTGCTCTGGTATTTGCTGGCATTTTTTTTTTGAATCAATTGTAATTTATAAGTTTAACTTTTTGGTGATGTGAATGAAATGGATATATATATATGAAAGAATATTATGAAACAAGGACAAAAATCAAAGAAAAACAAGGAAATGAAATAAAACTAGATGTACTAAGTATAGCTTTATAAACAGAATTGAATAAAAAAATGAAGTTGATCTTGATATGCCAATGAAAAAATAACCAAATTTCTTGATCTATAGATGATGATATGTTTTCTTTTTTCAAATTGAATGGAATGTATATGGGAAGATACTTCTTTTAACAGTGTACTGTATTAAAGTTGATAGATGTATGCGATTTAGGAGCACAGCGTCTCAAGTTTCCGTGGTTTTTAGATATATGTATCTATCGCCGAAAATAAATAAAACAAGTATTGTGACTGAGAATCTTGAGGCATGTAATACACACCCAATAAAGATGGTGATTGATATATATGTGGGGGGATATAGACTACAAACAAGTTGAAAAACAAAGCACCAAACTAACAAAGAAACTAAACAAAGAAACTAAACAAAGAAAGAAACTTTCTCCAGCTGATACTGAAATTTGAAAGACTTATGGTCTTCTGCGTCGATAGTCGTTTTGTCTAAATATCAGAGCACAACGACTAAAAATACAAAGAGGATTATTCTCCCTCATTTCCCCGCCTTTTAAGTGATTTTTAATTGCTCCGAGCGCAATTTTGTCCAGTTTTACTCAATCTACATCGTTGCCTTATTCTTCAATTGCTGGCTTGCTACCATCCAGATGCTTCCAAGATACTACTACAGGTGAGAGCAACAAGATATAGAGATTCACCATATTTATTCAAAATAGATTACATACCTAGGGCGTATGTACCCCTCGTTAATGAAATTCCCCGGTTGATTGCTATTCAGTAGTGTCAATGCGTTGGTATAAATACACCTGTCACTTCCTTAAGCTTTAGGTACTTGATATATGACATGGTTATTAATCAGAAGCATTTAATAACTAGAAACATTAAAAAAATTTGAAGAAAAAAAATGCTAAGACAACTATTTACCTCAACTTCTCGCAAACAACTTGCTTCATTATCAAACTATCAAGCCCTAAGATCACCAATCAAAGCAAAACAATCATCTGCTTCCATCAGATACAAATCTTCATCTTCAAATATACAATCTAAAGCTGAAGCAACACTACATGATATTAATTTGAAAACTGGTAAAACACTTGCTTCAGGCTTACAAGGTGTTGAAGATGCAACTGAAATAATAAAGGAGAAAGCGCCATCAGTGCACGATGTTAACTTGAAAGTTGGTAGAACATTAGCATCTGGATTAGATTCGGTTGAACATGCTACCGAGACCATTAAAAAGAAGACACTAACTACCAAAGGTGCAAATAAAACCGTTGGTGGAATCATGGCTGATGGATTAGAGACTGTTGGCAATTTCGTCGATAAATTAACTGGTAAAGCTGAGTCAGTGAAGGAAAATGCTGAGCAGTTCGGCAATGAAGTCAAGCACAATGCCACTCAAAAAGCCGAAAATGCAAAGGAATCCACCTCTGATGTGATGAAGAAGGCCGACAAGGTTGCTGATAAACATTCTGGTAAGGTTGAACAGAAGGCTAAGGAGGTCAAGGAGAATGTCAAGGAAGGTGCCAAAGATACTTCTGCTGATGTTCAGGATGGTGCAGAGGATCTTGTTGACGGGGCAAAGAAGGCAGCTGCTTCAGTTAAAGATGGAACTGCTGAAGCCAAACAGTCCTTTAAGGAAAGAAGATGAATGTCTGTATGATCGGCGATAAGTGCATACCCAATTCATTCTTCTCAAATAATCCCTCTGTATTATTATTAAGGCAATTATACATATATAGTTCTATTATACAGAAAAAAGTATTAAAAACAAAATATTAGTCTCACAGACTCAAAATACCAGCAACACTGAAAGAGAACACAACATTTCTAAACCAGAAACCCAATTTTCAAACTGATGTGCGTGAGAATTGCCTACAGGAACGGTAAATAAAGAATCAAGAAAAAAAAAGTGAACAAATTAATCGTCTCTGATGAAATTGAATCTAGGTTCAACAACATCAAGGAACTTTAAAGATCCACCGTTTCTACTAATCTTCATACGTGGTGGTCCGCCATTACTACCACTATTGATACTAGTCTTAAAACTGTGTAAGCTACCGCTCCCACTGCGACGTCTGCCGTTCAAACTACCAACCTCAGCATTATATTTGGCAGAAACTCCATATTGAGTACCGCTACCACCATGATTGGTATCGTTATTATTGTTCGTATTTGGGTAGTTACTACCGTTCATTCCAGGGTAGCAACCCTCACTGAATGACCTATGAATACTCAATTGTTTGATAGTTGATCTTTCATTCATGATTTGCCTTTTCAAATTCTTTTCAATTTGTAGTTTGGATTGTTCTAATTTGATTATTTTAGAAGAGAGTGATTTGACTTCTTCTCTAAACATTGAAAATATTTGTTCGTCCGATGATATTATACCGTTATTTGACATTGATTGCGCTATTGTTGAATTTATTAATTGTTCATTTGTATCTGAGACTTGTTTGGTCGTTGTTTCCACTGTAGTTAATGGTGTGCTTGTATCGGATACCGTTGCCGGTAAAGGAATTTGTTTTGCAAATTCAGATTCTAAAGATTCATTAAAACTGCGTTGCAATTGAGAAGGTAGCTGAACTATATCGAACAATTCCAAATATGATTCTTTTGATAAATATTTAGGTAGCTCGGTAACCAACTTGCTGAACAAGTTTAGCATCAACGAATTAGAATCAGTTAATTTATCATCCATTGATTTCATCTGATCAACTAAGGACTCGTTCTTTTGTAAAGATAATTCGTAACTGTCCAGCAACGAACTGTAATCTGTTTCCATTGAATATAGTTTATCTGTTATGCTCTTGTACTGCTCAACCTCTGCAATCAAACTAGATATCTCAGTGGAAGATTTACTGGTTGCTAAACGTAACTTGGCATTCTCACTTTCCACTAAACTCAACTTATTAGAAATATTGAGTTTTTCTCTTGTTTCGCTAGTTTGTTTAGTTTCAAGCTGTGCAATACGTTGTTTCAACTGTTCATTTTCGGTTTTCAATACAGTCAATTCAGCATTCTCCAACACAGTGGTTTTTGTAGGATTCAAGGATTTAAGAACAAACTTCCCGTCATCTCCTTCATCTATTCCATCAACGAAGTCAACGTCGCTTTCGATTCCATCGTCATTTAGAGAGTCAGGGGTATGTAGTTGGTTGGAAACCTTCTTTTTAGGTGACAATGCAATAAAGGATAGTGCTGAATTAATTGATAACCGTGCTGAATTCTTGGCTTGTTCTTCTTGGTTTTGTTGATGGTTATTACTGTTTATCACAGGACTCAGACCGAGGGTAGAGGTACGTCTAATACCAGGGGATCCAATAATGGATTTGGATGATTGAAATTGTAATGCAGGTGGGCGTTGTTGAGGATGGTAATATTGTTCTTGTGGGTTTAACTTCAGGCTGTTCCTCATTTGGGGGGATTGTGGTAGTAGAGAAGATTGATACAGTTGCTGTGGTTGATGAGGTGCGTAGTGTCCTTGTTGTTGTTGAGCGTAGTATTGTTGTTGTTGATATTGATTCGGATCTTGATAATGTTGTTTATTTGGTTGATTGTAGACTACTCCGCTGTTTTGCGAATGGAAAGACACGTTTGAACCACGGTTAGATCTAGGTTGGGCCATGGTGAAACGTTTTTTGGAGGGAGGTGCAAACCCACCATTTGAATCATTACTTTGAGAGTAAAATGAACCGGAAGACCCATTTACGGATGGAACAGAGTATAAACTAGCATTTGACACTTGTTGGGATTGATCAGAGTTAACAGGTGGGTACATCCCAATAGCGGCAGTTTTTGGCCTTGACTTTTTCTTTTGATTCTGTTGCAACTGAGATGACAACGACGTCTGTCTAACACCTACTTTTTGCAAAGCAGGTGATTGTGTTGATTGGTCATCGTAAACATTTAAAGTATTCGTTAATGTGTTATAACCTTGTGGTTGGCCTTGTGGTTGGCCTTGCGGGATTGGATTATGGTTATTTGGTAAGAAGTCATCTGAAGGAAAACCCTGGGCGAAAGGTCTAGTAAGTCCGTTCATTTTGATTAGAGATAAATGTGTTGAATGGTGCGTATGATAGAGTATTAGGTATTATGGTAAGTTCCTGTATTTGAATGAGAGGTAGTGTATATATATATATATGGTCAGAGGACCCGTATTTTTGGGAAGTTTCAATAGTGTTAGTTGATGTGATGTGTAGTATATCCGTTCAAAAAGATACTAAAAAAAATGAAATGACACGGATGAATTTTAAGACCCCGTGGATGAGTTTTAATTTTGTTGATTAATATATTTCCTATAAGGAAAGAATTTTGAAAAAAATACGAAGTTCTTTAGCAAAGATAAGGACCCGCTTTGATATGAAGTATTACTGCTTTTAATCAAACACGGAAGTTTAACTTTCGGATACAGTCCTTTTCAAATAAAAATCAATATAGTTATTTTTCATAGAATAAATTATATTGAATTAGAAAAGGGTGCAGGAAAAATTGAAACACGAAACTTTCGTGAGCGGAAAAAAAAACAATTGTGGCTGGTGAACGCGGTGACGCTTTTTGGGGTGAGAGGCTGCTTTCAAGTGGCTGGTGTGGAAAACTACATGCTGCCACAATAGGTATAATATATGGATGAAGGGTGATTAATAGATAAATAACTAAAGACAGAAATAAATAGAACAGTTGTACCATCATAAAACCAAAATAAAGATAAATATGATACGGCAACGAACAAAAACAAGTTGAACCGTAAAAATGAAAACCCAAAAGAAAATAACATTATAAAAGAACTCCGAAAAAAAAGAATTCAAAATGAAATAATAATCCAGATGAAAAAACCTAAGCCAAAAATAAGTGACTGAATATATACAAGAAAAGCCTTTTACAGCAACCACCAAAGGACTATCAGTAGTATATTATTGGAATCTGAAAAGGTATAAAGAAAGAAAAAAATAGCACAAAACAATTTAGCCACAGTTTTATTCTTTTGGAACTAGTTTCCTACACTTCTTAACATGGTTATTGTATCGTTGTAACCTATCATGTCTATCATTACAACCTTCACACTTGAACCGATCAGTATAAACAATCTTATGTCTTTTTAAATCATCATCTGTAGAATAAGACTTGAAACAAATTTCACAATAGTACTCTGGTCTTTGATCACTATGTTTGTCTCTTCTAAGCTTTGATAGCCGGTCCTTACGAGTGGACATTGTTCACAACCAAATGGTCTTTTGTATGAATCAAAAAATTTGCGACGTTGCCTTTGTTTTGCCCTTGGCTTAGCTGCTTGCGAGGATGATGGTGGTGCAGATGCTGTTCTCTCTTTCACTGAGCTGTTAGTAAGTGTTGGCTGTGTAGATTCAGTTGTTGCTGTTGGTTGTTGTTGTGATTGCAGTCATCGTGGTTGAGTTTTGTGGACTACTGGATGATGCTAAAGAAGGAAGACTTTTGGAAAATGGATGCCAAAATGCACCATTGGATGTGATTTGCGTAGCATCTGGGGTATGACATACGAGTTACCAAATTTGCTGGTGAAGACCTGCTCTCTGAATTAAAAGCTGGAAATGTTGGTCTTAGTGTAACTGTTTTTGCAAGTGAATCTGCTCTTGTTGATGGGGATAGTAGTGATGCTGATGAAGATGTTGACAAGTTTCTGTAGTCTGTTGTTGGCAAAAAAGCGTTTGACGGGAGTGATATGGGTCTTTGGTAGAATGAGTTAAAGTCCTCTTCATGAAACCAAGATTTTCTTCTCGAGACAACAGTGTTGATAGTAGAGTTGTTACTACTTGTAACGTCTCTTCAGTGCTACTTTGATCGTAATTTAATGCAGAGGCGATGCGATTCTTAAAAGTTCTGTTTTAACTATGTTTGTTATTTTTTTTTGTGAACTAGGCTTGACACATGCATATGAAACACAATTTTGTTGTTCCTAAGCTTGAGGTGTGCACTTACTCCGACACCACTGGGGGTTGCCAAATGGTAAATAGACCACACACCGACCCAACTGCCGAGGACCTCCGTGGAGTAGGGGGGGGCAAAAAACGGATGCCATCTCTTGGCGAGTCAGTGACAATTAGTCCCATTATCAGGAAAAAAAAACACAAGTTGGGGCAGGAAGAAGTGGCCAAGGTAACTTTTTGAGGTGTGCGGCGCGCACTGAATGTTGGTTGCGCCTCAAAATTTAGTTATGTATTAAAGCATTTTATCATTAGACATTAAACAGGTAATAATGTACTTATATATTGATTGATTGATCCAATATTGTATATGATGTTTCTTCGCCTCTTTGTTCCACAAAGTCTAATCCAATTTTTTCTGTTAATGTAATAAGGCTGCTGTTTTTCTTTCAATGCTTGTATCAGTTATTAAAACATCTCCCTGATTATTATTACATTACAATCATTACTACTGTTTATATGTTTGTCTCTCTCTCTTCCCCAAAGTAGCTAATGGACGGGGTTAATCAAGCATTATGATCCTGTGATGATGAATAAAAACAGGCACAAACAAACAAACTAAAATAACATCTGTAACTCACACCTCTCTATGCAACAGAAGTTTCCAAATCAGCTTTATCAAAACAAAAAGTATACTTCTTAATTCATATTTTGAAAATCGGACTAGTAAATCATGTAACATTCTTCATACGAGATAACGTTAAGCAGCCCACGGCCACAATTAGATTTATAAAACATGAACGCGGAAGCGGATCCCCAAAAAATATTTATTATATATATATAAAATAATCCAACTGAATGTATATAAACATAAGGCATTTATTCAATAAAAAAGATGATCACTAAATATAATGCAATTTGGAATTAAATTTGTATATTATATAAATGTTATCTCTATTAAAAGAGTCTTCTACTCACTATGTAACTACTCTAACTTCCGTTCTCCTAACAGTATAAGCTTGGAAACTAGTTGCATTTAAACCCTATTAGCTAATAAGAGAATTGTAAAAAAATTGAGGGAGCGAGCGTGGAGGTGTAGAGAATTGGAACTTGAGGGGAGAAGCGGAGGGGTTAAATGTCAAAAGAATAAAAATGGTGAAGATGAGGACGAAAAAGGCTGACGATAACAACAATGCCCTTGCTGATAGTGATGATGGTGATGATCATGATTATGAACGTGTCTGATTTACAATTAATGATATAACCAAGATATCGGTGTTTACAACCTATCTTCTCAGATCATTTAAAATTATTTGAAGCGTTTTTGTATGGGAAACTATATAATGTACCTTTGTAAACTGTGGAATCATAAACGTCATTGCAAAGTCTACAACAAAAAAACTTGTCTTTTAACTTTATAAACCCTTGTTATATGTTGTTTTCAACCCTATATCTTTTCGTCAGTTTGAATATGTACAGTAGAACAATTTGTCAATTTTCAGTAATGGTAAACTTGGTCGTCATTTAAGTGGAAGAGGGTTTTTTTTTCTATGGTTTAGTATCATCAAGTCCCCTTGTAATGTCAGAACCTAACTTGGAGTTTTCCTAATGAGTGTTGGCCGACTTTTCATTCTCATGTCAGGAATGAAATAATAACTGTTCTAAGTATCTGTCTTTTCCTTCTTATGAAAAAAAGGGATACCTAAATTGAAGAATATTTGTTATACTGTTGCTATATTCTGCCATACAGCATAAAGAAGTGGAACTTTTCATTCCAAGTGACAATGATCACAAAGTTGAATCTTCAAACATCTACATCTAAGAAAACTTATAATTTACAATCAAGTCTCTTTTTTTCTTAATCTTAAATGGTAATATGCCATCTATATTCTGTAATTTATATCATATTTGATAAAAACAGGCAAAAAAACATCACTAACAGTTGTGTAATTTATCTAAGAGTACCATTAAGTTCTAAAACATATTGCCAAAATATGCAAAATGTTTGATTTCACACCTCCCAAAATATCATATATTCAACATCTTGGAAAGTGGAATTGAAGGAAATACTATCAACAGCCCCTACTTGTTTACTTTTACATCCCTCAATTTAAATAACAATTTTTTTTTTGATTTGATTTATAGACGTATCCCATTTATCACTAACACTGCCCAAACTGTCAATACTAATGCATTAAACATAAACAAAAAATAAAAACATATTAGCAAATTCCAAGTCCGAGTTTGTGGTATTTGGCCAGAAACAAAACGTAAACAACCTTGCAAAGGTTCAAAAGAGACAAAAATCCAAACAAAAAACATAGCTACCTGTTAATTTTTTTTTTTCAGCTAGTAAACCCTTTTAACCGCCCACAACACTTAATATGTTTCAAAAACCTATCTAATCGACCTTGATTCTTGTTACACAATCTACACTTGTATCTATCGCTGTGGCCAAAGGTATGCATGTTCAAGTTTTCCTTTGATTTAAACGATTTATTGCATTGTGTACAGTCGTATCTACTAATATTACTGTTATGGCTCTTTTTTTTTTTGGAAATGTGATTTTGTTTTCGATTTGCGTTTAGAAGTTAGCTAGTACAAGAGCATGGGAACAACTTTTGTATCTTCTGTTGTTGTTGTTCTTGCTGTTGTTGTTTTTGAACAGGGGCTTCAGGTTGAACTATTTTCCTTTCTTTGCATATTTTCACTTTTTTGGATTTTTTTAATGATGGTGATGATCTATTTGCGCTGGAGATTGTGTTACTTGTTGTTATCTCCATTGAAGAATCTTGATTACTGGTGTTACTAGTGGCATAAAACTTTTGTTGTTGAAAAATGCTGGATGTTATCAATTTTTGAATATTCATATTTCTCCAGGGGATGTTGTTAGTATACAGACTACTTGGTATTTAAATCTAAATAATCATCACCTCTCTTTGGATCTGAAACGTAGTTTTCAAAGAATGAGTATAATTTGTAGGAAATTGTGGTCTCAAAAGATCCCTTTCTGATTTTCAACCAATACCTGCTGCAGTAAACGCAATTGGTTAGGTTGAGTTAGGAGATTAATTAATAGTGATGAGTGATCCATTTTTGATGCTATGTTTCAAGGATTATAAAAAGAAGGGATATTTAGAAATTCTGGTGCGGTACATCCATTGAGGTGAAAATATGGGTTTTTTTATATACACTTGGAAACAAAATTTATTGGTAGTTTTAATATATGTTAAAACTCAATGTTTGTTGCAGTTTAAATACAAACACGTAATAGAAAAGAAATGGTGTTTATTAATATCCAGGTAGGGAAGTATACTGAATGAGCTTTTCAAATTACAGTTTTGGGGAAGCAGAGGGTAAATTTTGAGATCTGGAGAAAAGTAGGTAATAGAAATGAAACAAATAGGGGACTGAACGCACAGTGATGATGTAATAAAGGACGACTCAGGGACCTGTTTCTCTAAATACAAGGGGGGGGCCTTTAAATAAATACCAACTGCGGTGGTGGGGAACATCAACAACATGATTAAAAAAGTGATTTGATTGATTCAAAGATACTGGGAGACGGATTTAAGCTCAATCAGTACTTTACATTATGGAACTTGCAATATATATATATGTATGTATGTATGTATGTACCAAGAAGGGACATGTTGTGAAGTAAAACAACGGGTGGCATTGCTCTTTTTATTTTAGTTTTTGTATAAAAATAGGTGGGAGCCATACCCTCCATTTGGGTAAAGGTTTTTTTTTCATTAGACCTTTCCCTTATTTTTCGAGCCCCCCCCCGCCCCCACCGTTTTCAACAACAACATAACTCTTCAAACACTACATTTAACCGCAAGCATTGTTGATATTTAACTAGCGCCCTGATGTTACTCGGAAATTAAAGGATTTACTATATATAGCCTTACGCTTATTAGTTTTTTAACTCTTTGTTATTTGTTTTGCTTGGTATAATGGGCACTGTCGACTACAGTCTCACACAAGGCGAATTAAGTTTTGACTTCCAGGTCATGAAAACCTGATTTGGGATCAGATGAAAGTTATTAGTATAGATAGATATATATATATATTTCTGATTGATTGCTGTAGTTAGAGGTCGATCAAGTGATGTAAAATACTGATTACATCATATAATTGTTGTAGTTTGATCAAGAAATGTATATGATGATGGTATATGATGATGTGTATGTACACATTATTCACATTTAATACTATTAAAAAATCGATCAATCACGTGATCGTAAAAGTGTGTCCCGGAGGTATGGCAAGCAGTATCACACTATATATAAAACCACTATGGTTGGTGGTACCGAAACTCTGATCAGGCGATCTCCCGTGGACCCCCCTTTGCAACCGGGACGTGGTGATCATCTCGGAGTTCAAACCTCCTAAAGAGCTTATGTCATTACACTTTAAAATTGGTGGATTTGATGACATAATTGTCGAGCTAACCGCACCACCACTACTATCAATAGTTGTCTTACTCTTTAGATTGATGCTTTTAACCTAATATAATACGCAGGTATTCCTCCCCTTTATAATTCAATTCTTTTCACCTCTTTTTTTTAACAATTCTTAATATTTTAAATCTCAATTAACTTCAAAGTTGCTTAGCACTACAACACGTTCAATTGCTCAAAATATAAAAATGGTCAAATTAATCTTAGTCAGACACGGTCAATCCGAATGGAATGAAAAGAACTTATTCACCGGTTGGGTTGATGTCAGCTTATCCGATGTTGGTAGAGCTGAAGCCAAGAAAGCTGGTGAATTATTAAAGGAATCAGGTTTAAAGCCAGAAATCTTATTCACCTCCAAATTATCAAGAGCCATCCAAACCGCTAACATTGCTTTAGAACACTCTGACAGATTATTCATCCCTGTTGTTAGATCATGGAGATTAAACGAAAGACATTACGGTGCTCTCCAAGGTAAGGACAAGGCTCAAACTTTAGCCACTTACGGTCCTGAACAATTCCAAACCTGGAGAAGATCCTTTGATGTCCCACCTCCACCAATTGAAGATGACTCTGAATTCTCTCAATACGGTGAAGAAAGATACAACGATGTTGACCCTAACGTTTTACCAAAGACTGAATCTTTAGCCTTAGTCATTGACAGAATGTTACCATTCTGGCAAGACACCATCTCTAAGGAATTATTAGCCGGTAAGACTGTTATGATTGCTGCCCACGGTAACTCCTTGAGAGCTTTAGTCAAGCACTTGGACAACATCTCTGATGCCGACATTGCTGATCTAAACATCCCAACTGGTATCCCATTAGTTTACGAATTAGATGAAACTTTAAAGCCATCCAAGCCATCTTACTACTTAGACCCAGAAGCTGCTGCCGCTGGTGCTGCTGCCGTTGCCGCTCAAGGTCAAAAGAAATAAATAGATTTGATTCTATCGAATATATCTCCAGTTGAATTGGTTACACTTGGATCTTGCTGTTTTTTCTTGGATTTATAGTTATGATTCCACTCTAGAAAAATTTTTATAGTCTCTTTTATATTATGATATAACTTTTATGTTTTTGTTACATTAGTACTAGTAAACAGGTGAAAAGTTGAATCTGTGTAAGTCGATTGACGCGTTGTTTACTTAGTTTTTCTATCACGTGACCTTCTACTCCAAAAATTTAAAAGTTTGGTCACGTAAGAAAGAGGACAAACTAAATACAAGACTGCACCCAAAACTATAAACCTCTGCACCAGTTGAGTTTCCCCTCTTTCCCAATCGAGTTTTACCCCATGATTTTCCAAGTTCACGTCTTTAGATCTTTGTTTATATACGGTTTCAATTTGTCTTATGATGGGGTTTTATAACCTTTATACATATAACTTTATTGCATAATCATAGACACTGGAGCTACTGATAAACATCATTCACTTGTTTGGTACAACCAAAGGAATAGATCACCACTAGGATATAGAAAAAATATCTCACTGTGAAATGCTTATACAGCAAAGGGCCCAGACAACATGTCTAAGGAGACCTTTGATCAGTTACATATCAAGAACCAATAGATTCTGTAATTACTCCCAGAAAATTGGAAACAATAGAGTCAAATCACAACCGTTAGATACCAGCTCCAAATCAATAATCACAAACAAACCTGAACAAAGATTACGATCAAACTCCACTATCAGACAAGATAAGAATCGGCGTAGTAATAAAGCAACAATAGTATCAAAGAGTTTACTATTATCCACATTAGAAAAATTAGAAACATATATAGCTGACCAAGCACAGCCTAGTAATACAATATGTAAAGTATCTGCAAAATCACAGAGTGTATCTTCATCATCACCTCAGTTTTTGACATTGATAGAGCCCCTTAAAATCAATCAGTTATCGGATGTGAAAACAATACTTGAGTCAGATATAGAGAACATTGAATTTATAAAAGCTGTGGAATTATACACCAATTTTCATACGGTTGACGTGAATAAACTTCTTAAAATGTACATCGAGCAAAAATTATCTCCATTCCAACAGATTCAATTGATGAACATGTTGATAACAAAACACAATTTTACAAATGCAGCATTTGTTTTAGACCATTTAAAACTACCTATTGACGATACAATCACCATATTACAAAAACTGATGAGGAAAGGTTTCAGTTCTAAATGGGCCGAATTACAATTTCTAAGAAATTTCCAAAAATTTTGTTCCAGTAAAGTTCTCCTAAAGCAAGTTGATAGCAGCATTGATACATCGTTATTGGATTTGCTTAATGCACTCGAAGAGAAGTATACTTTACAAGTAACAAATTTTGATACTTTACAATCTTTAACGGAGGAACTTGAAGATGAAAGTTATCTGTATCCCGATAATACTTATGTGAACATGACTAAACTGTTTATTAAAACCGAGTTTATAACGTTAAAAGTGAATGATTTGCCCTTGAGATACAGTACTTTAACCAAACTTCTCAAATCATATGGGGAGCGTTTGCAAGATGAACCTGATTTTGTTGGTTATTTCATTAACAGTTGTATTAAATTAGATACTCAAAAACAAACTGATGAAAACCGTACACAGGGTAGTTGGGATTCACAGTGTCAACAATTTGAAAACTATTTTTTAAGATCTAGTAAGAATCCGTTGATAGCTTCTTCTAATCTTAGTGATCATGACTACTTTATAATATTAAGTAACTTTCAATTATCTGATGATAAAGTTATTGGATTATGGGAAGCTTGTGAACCTAGTGACCCATCAGTTGTGGAAATGTTTGCCAAAAGGTTTCTAGATGAGAATAATTTCAATTTAGAAAAACATACAGAGCAGTTCCTACTTAAATCAATCAACAAATTGAGCTTAGAAAGAAAACAGTTAATAATTAAAGAACATTATAAACAAGTTTTAGAAAGTTTGGGTAATGTCAATTATGACTCGTTACGTTCATTATTAGCATCTATTAAATCAGAATATCACTATAACATTGTGCTAAACGAAATTCCTATTGTACTTTCAGAACGGATACAGTTTAATGATGATAAGTCAGAAGATATAACGATTCATAAACACTGCTTTGATGGCGATTCAATTAATACAACTACCACCACCACCAAGCCATCACCGTCAATTAATCTCAACTATATAGAGGAGACAACAGTTGATGACATTTTGGAAATGCTGAAAATAGTTGCTAAAACACATCCGAATGCTAAATTACCAATCACTTTCATTAGCAAAATAAACAAATTGTTACGTTCATCTTATATAGTCTCCAATTTGGGAAAAAATCAACTGGAATCAGTTTTGGAGTTCATGTCATTTTTTGAAGGAAAGTCCAATATTCAATCACAATTATGGACCCCAACGTTACTAATGTGGTACGATAAACTAAACCCAAAACATTCCAGTTTGAAAGGAGTCAAGCATCATAAAGACATGAAAGAAATTGCAAAGTATTATGCTCAAAGTATGATATCAATAACACCAGTCGATGTCCCATTAACTCAAGTTTCGAAATATTATTCAGAGTTGGAAATATCATCAACCGAGAAGCACTTAGTAAGGTTAATTTCTCAACAAATGATTAAACTACCACAAAGTGTTTATTCTTTTTGCATGGATAGTTGGGTTAAGGAAGTCTGCAAAAAGGAAAATTATTTAAATGACGATGATTACAAGAATAACAACAACAACAGCAGTAATATTAGCTTTAATAAAAAATTGAACATTTCTTGTATCATTTTAGACATTTTTACAAAACATCAAACTAACTCTTTAAGACGATTAGGTAAATTGAATTGGGATACATTCTTGATGTACTTGAACCTATTGGATAGCTTTAGTTTGCAAATGAGCAAAAAATTGCAAAATAGGGGTGACGATTACACTGAACCATCTGCCACAACCATCACTGATTTGAAATATATGAATGAACATGGAGTGGCTATGATTAGAGACCATGAGTTTAACCAGTTGATTGACAGTTTATTGGATGATGAACAGTTTGTTAAGTTTGAAGAATCAACTTTAGAAACCCACATTAATGATGATACTTTTGAAAGATTTGATCTATATGCGTACGAAACTCAACTTGACAAGTTTAAAACTACTCCATATCATAATGGTTACAACGTTTCACAGTTTGATGATATTGAAGAAGTTTATAATGAGAGATTGGAAAAGACAAGATTATCAATAACCATCAAGTCAAAATCAGCATTGATTCATACATTTATTAAAGATAATTTAGAGTATGTCCATGACATAACAAAAAAATGTTTAGCCGATTACAAGCTAGACGTTCCACCAATAATAATACATTCAATTACAACTGGTGTTTTACAATCGGACTCAAGTTTGGATGATAAACTGGATCTTTTCAGATACTTGGAAAAACTATCAATTTTAACGTGGGTGTATGCACCAAAATGGGCAAAAGTGTACTCCCAAAGCGCTCGTACTAAAATCATGCTTGTTGATACTGTTATCAACGAAGCACTTGCAAATAGTAACGGTGGATCTATAGATAAATTAACTTGGGCGTTGAATAAATCAAAATACTTAAATCAGAGTGTTATTGGTGGTCACGTGACAAGATGGGACAGGATTTTCAAAAAAATGAAGGCCACCAAAACCGGGTTTTGGAATCCGGATTATGTGGAGCCATGGAGAGAGAGGAATAGGAGTTTTAAGTTGAGTAATGAAGATAAAGATGTATAAATTGTATATACACATTAATTAAATAAAAATTTGCATTAGATATAGATATAGATACCTTCACTTGCATAATTGGTATATATAATAAACTGCGTAATTGAAGAGAGTAGCTTACGTGTATACAAGTAGAGTTTGTTTTCCCAGATAATGTTTGTTTATACTGAAATTTTTGACATATTTCTGGTTAAAACTTACTTTTAGTTTCAAACATCAAAGATCAAATGCATTGATTATTGTTGTCTTTGCATTTTTCCATCCCTCTTTTTTTTTTGCTTTTGAACTTTCTAGCGTGGAGATCAATTTTTTAAGGGATGAGGAAGGAGGCGCTTTAAGAAATTAGGGATTCTGTTGAAAACCAAAAAAAAATTCAGGACACCCTTATACTTAAAATCAACCATATATATATGTATATATCTTGAGCTCTCCCTGTTTTTCACTTATTTTCAAACAAGTCCTACTGATGTAATGTTTTTGTTTTGTTCTTTTTTTTTTTGCTTTTGTTCTGTAGGACAGTTTACAAAACTTATAAAGAATGAAGTTTTTAAGTCTCAAACCTACTTGTATGGGCGCTATTTTTTGTAACATTGCCTATGTCAGTGGCCAAAATTTGCAAGAAAATATTCAACCTCCTGTTATCAATGAACACCACCAAATTCGCCTAAATGGTGAATTGATTGATTCTGATGTCTTATCATCATTAGGTACAAACAACGACCACCTCATTGATCAAAACACTACTGATGCTTTGCCAGATTACCTTTATAACGGTATAGAGCTCCTCAGAAAAATTGTTAACAAAAATCAAAACTTTAAGGACAAGACGAATAATAAAGAAGATTGGTGGATCACTTGTCTAAATATCCTTACTCATGTTCAAACTTTGCCAAACTCACATTGGAAATTGCTGTTGTAATATTGGAGTTATCTTTATGGTTATTTCGATTATTATTTAGTTTTAACAAACGGCGGTATATTTGTTTGTTTGTTCGATAAAATTTTCATGACTTTTTTTATTATTTATTTACTTGTGCACTTATTTTATTTATTTGTTTATTTATTTTGTTTATTTACTTTGTTTATTTATTTTGTTTATTTATTTTGTTTGTCTATTGTTATACGAAGTATCAAAATACTTTGGTATTTTTTTTTTTTTTCAAAAAGAAAGTACAGAAATTTACAATTTGTAAAAACATTGAAAGTTGTTGAATTTGCAAATTCTTTGAAAATCACATCATACAATGAAAAAAGCTCAACTCATTTATATTAATAAACTCATGTTTGATATCTGTCAAGGGTTAAAAATATATACACGTTAAGTTTTAACAACCAAGAAACTGGGGTTTATTTTCTTGCCTTTTAATAAGGCATTCCCGGCTATATCCCCATTTTCTTTGTTCGATCAGCTTTTACTGAGATAAAATGGGCAAATGTATCTTTTTACAACTCCTCTAACAGATAATAATTTTATTTGTGACATTATAAAACAACTACAACCGATCATTCATTTACAAGTTAATAAAGTTTGTCAAGTTGCCCTTAAATGAAGTGGGGACTTGTAGAAACATTGTTATTCTTTGTTAACTTATTTTATCCTAAAGAAAAAAAAATTAATCAGGCTGTGCATTACTACTCCTTGCACCAGATTTTAGGTTAAATAAAATATGGGGGGCTGGTAATAGAAGGCTGGTAATGGAAGGCTGATGCAGACCATTTTTTAGTAGAGGCTGTGCATTCTAAGATGTGCACCATATGATTGGCTGGATCAGAAATCAGATGATCCTTCAAAGTCTCTCGATGCTTGAGTACATCAAATCTTCAGAGCCAGCTGTTAACTTGCATGAAAGAAGGGGGAAATTTGACTCTTTGGGCTTTAATTAGAAAGACATTCTGGTTAATTTAATTGACAATTGAACAAGTTTAAAGGAAATCTGGATAATTGTCATTGATTTACTGGTACAACTAGTTACCATTTATATACGGTCGGTCCACTTTGATTTAACATTTTATTACTTATAGTTAAATATCCCCTCTCTCATTTCTTAATCTACAAAATATTTGCCTGACTGGGTTTCTCTTCTCTTCACCACGAGACAAGGAATGGTTACGCAGCACTGCACACAATTTCCCTCTTTCCCCCCCCTCCCCTCGAGTAGCCTTTACAAACACCCGCACGCTCTCACTGATTACGTACGCCCCTTTTACCCCCCGGCAGCTGGAAAATTTTTTTGTCCAATAATCACAGTGTTAATTTTAAGAGCTTACCAGCCAAAAGCTTTTTTGGGTTCCAAAGATGCACGCACACCCAAAACTTTTTGATATACGCATACATACATCGATATATCAATCCATTTTGTTTACTATCTTTCAAAGGTACCCTTTATCAATATTATTCCATAAGAATTACCCAATAGCATCCCTTAATATCATCACATCATGTTTTCCAACACCATCAGAGCTGCTTTAAGACAAAACTCAAGATTACCAGTTGCCCCAGCAAGAACTCAAGCTTTAAACAGAGCTCCAAGATTATTGGCTTTAAGCAACATCAGAAAATACTCAGCTGGCCACCACGAAGAAACTTTTGAAGAATTCTCAATTAGATACGAAAAGGAATTCGATGAAGCTTACGATTTATTCGAAGTTCAAGTAAGTACCACTTTGTTATAGTAATTTGCTCAAAACAAATATTTGTCTATATATATATATACCCATAGACACAATTTATTATTGAACATTCAAATACTAACAAATATAATTTATCATTATTATTAATAATATAGAGAGTCTTAAACAACTGTTTCTCATACGATTTGGTTCCATCCCCAGCTGTCATTGAAAGAGCTTTAAGAGCTTGTAGAAGAGTCAATGATTACGCCACTGCCGTTAGAGTCTTTGAAGGTTTAAAGCACAAAGTTGAAAACGTTGAACAATACAATGCTTACTTAGACGAACTAAAGGATGTCAGAGCTGAATTAGGTGTTGACTTAAAGGAAGAATTATTCGCTGAAAACTAAATTTATTAAATTCATGTTTGACTATTTATTACATTGAGAAAGAAACTTTCAATTTTGAACCAAATACATTTAATTTTTAAGAAGCATGAAGTTGAGGAGTGAATTTACAAGGAGAGTCAAAAAATAAAGAAACCGAAGAAGAAGGAGGGAGAGAGAAAGTAATACGAAGATTTCAAGGAAGGAGATATATATTCAACATCATTTTGAGTTATCGTTCAACAATAAAATAATATATATTACATTTTACGGATCAAAGATTTTTGAAGAAGATTAAAGTAACATAATGGACAAAAAAGTTTTAGGATAGCAATTATAGAGTCTTTAGTGTTCTTGCTCTGAATCAATATTGACTTAATTCATCTCACTATATCACTACTATTTTTTTATTATTATATCACTTATTATTCTATTATATCACCTATTATTCTACTATATCATTATTATTAGATTGTTTTTTATTATACTTTTTTTTTATTTATATATGTTTACTTTTTATTTTTTAAGGAAAACATTCTTAGTTTATTCTGAACACATCATGTTACAAACAAAATTGAATGACAAAGTTGATCAAATTGGGTTCCACATTTAGCCAAACATTACTTCAGATTTTGGAAAGGTTTATTAATTTCCCAATATTATTGAATCTACCAACTGTATAAAGCATGCCAACTACATTAATTAATATATACCATTGATATGACAATATCCAAATTGGCCAATTTTTTTTATTTACCATATTACAACAAAGAGGGATGATTTGTTTTGATTTCGTATAAATGAGGAACCTTCAACTGCACCATTCTCGTAAATTTAGTAAAATCCTATCACTTTTCTTCTCGAAATTTCACAGTTAATAGGCTGCAATTTACATATGGAACTTAATTTATGAACTACTCTCCAAAATGATCCGTTTATGCCTTGGAGAAAAAAAATTGGACTTATAACTCTTCTTGAGAGAGCAATCAGCCAATCAAATCTCTTTATTTTCCTCTTGCATAAGTTATCAGTAGATTCTAAATGATGTGGCTGGTGTAAGTAGAGATCTCAAATATAATGTTGTGGCACATTTTATTCGACCGTGGCGTATTTAACCCTTGCACCATAAAAAGACACGGTGTTTTGTTTCATCCCGAGAGTTTCCCAATCGGGAAAGAAGTAAACAATAAACCAGCGTTTCCTAAAGAGCTGTTTTGTTTACTATCCGTTTCCATCAATTGTTTACTTTTCTGGGATCTTTAATCTCCTTAATTTAATATACGTAGTAAAGCTGCTTAAGTACTACCATAAACCATAACTCTCCTAAACCTCAAATTTGAAAGTTACAGATTTTTATTCAGTTCAAACTACTACCTAATATTCATCTCTAGGATCATATACCTAGCTACTTGAGCACAAAAACCACTTTCATTAGCCATCTACCCCAAGCACGATGTCTCAAGACAATACTTCCTTATACGAAGGTGCTGTTTGGTTACCAGACTCTGAAAAGACTTTTGTCAAAGGGAAAATCATCAACTCTTTAAACGATAACAAACAATTTTTAATCCAACGAACTGGAAACGACAATGACAACGACAATAATGAAGAAATTACAATCGATGCAGACAAAGTTGAAAGATGCAATCCTCCACAATTTGACAGATGTGACGATATGGCTTCTTTAACATACCTTAATGAACCATCAGTTATTAATAACTTAATGCTGAGATACCAACAAGATTCCATTTATACCTACTCCGGATTGTTCCTTGTTGCAATCAATCCATATAAACAATTGAATATTTACAACGACGATTTTATTAATAGTTACAAAAACTCAACTATTAAACAACTCGATCAAAAAGACGACAGTACAAGTACACAGAGGTTGAATTCAGTTAGACCACATATTTTTGCAACTTCTGAAGAAGCATTTCAAAACTTACTCAAACATAAAAGAGATCAAAGTATTCTAGTGACCGGTGAATCAGGTGCCGGTAAAACTGAAAACACTAAAAAAGTTATTCAATATATCATTTCTGTTGCTTCTTCAGAATCCAATAAATCTAACTCAATTGATTTTGAAAATCAAATTTTGGAAGCTAACCCAATTTTAGAAAGTTTCGGTAATGCCCAAACTGTTAGAAATCTGAATTCTTCAAGATTTGGTAAATTTGTTAAAATAAAGATCCAACCGTCAAATAAAGAGCTTGTTGGTGCACATATCGATTGGTACTTACTAGAAAAATCAAGAGTTGTTTTACAAGATTCCAAAGAAAGAAACTATCATGTCTTTTATCAATTTTTGAAAAGTGCCACTGATGATCAAATACAAGAGTTCAAATTAACAAGATCCGTTTATGACTATGCCTATTTGAAAGACACCAATCATTCAGTGAGAAGAATAGATGATAAAGAAGAATTTAACCATTTAAATAGAGCTTTAGATACCATGAAGTTCTCGGCAAATGATAAAAATAAAATATTCAAAGTTATTGCTATTATCTTGCATTTAGGTAATATCACTTTCCAAAACTCTGGAGATCACAACCGACAAGCTATACTCTCTGACGACTCACCAGTTGATATTATTGCTGAATTGTTTGGTATCTCTGTAAATGAGTTCAAAAATTCATTCTTAACTTCAAAGGTTAAAGCAGGTAGAGAAGTTGTCACTCAACAAAGAACAGCATCTCAAGCCAAATTCGCCATTGATGCTTTAGCCAAATCATTATACGAAAGATTATTCCAATATTTAGTTGATAAAATTAATGAGAGTTTTGATCATAACTCTACAATCAGTATGGAACAATCAAATTCCATTGGGATTCTTGATATTGCAGGGTTTGAAATCTTTGATAAGAACTCTTTTGAGCAGTTATGTATCAACTATACAAACGAAAAACTACAACAATTCTTCAATCATCATATGTTTGTTTTGGAACAAAGTGAATATTTGAAAGAAGGTATCAGTTGGAATTATATTGATTTTGGTCAAGAGTTGAAACCTACAATTGAATTAATCGAAGGTTCAAATGCTACAAGAATTGGTGTTTTCTCCATTCTTGACGAAGAATGTGTTGTTCCAAAAGGGTCAGATTCAACGTTCTTGGATAAATTACACCAACAACTCGAAACTAAAGACAAGAATCAAGATCCAAATAAAATCAGATATAAGCCAAACAAGCTAAGGAATGGATTTGTTATCAAACATTATGCTGGTGAAGTTAATTATTCTACTGATGGATGGTTAGATAAAAATAAAGATCCATTGAGTAATACCATGGTTGAATTATTAGCCGATTCAAGCGATTTATTTATTCAAGATCTATTCGACTCTTCTATTCCAATAATTGTCAATTTGTCTGATTCTCCAGTTAAAGGTGGTAGCCCTAAGAAAAGAAGTGGTATGTTTAGAACTGTTGCTCAGCGTCATAAAGAACAACTACTGAATTTGATGAATCAACTATCAGCTACCCATCCACATTTTGTTAGATGTATCTTGCCCAACACAACCAAAAGTACCAGTGAATTTGATATGAAGCTAGTTTTGGAACAACTTAGATGTAACGGTGTTTTGGAAGGTATCAGAATTGCCAGATCAGGTTATCCTAACAGAATTGAGTTCCAGCAATTTGCTGAATACTATGGCATTCTAGCTAAGAATCCCATTTCAATGAAAAGCTCACATAGAAATGCGAAGCAAATTTGTGAATTGATTCTAGGTGAAATAAATTTGGATTCTGAAGTTTACAAAGTTGGTTTAACCAAGCTGTTCTTCCGTAATGGCGTTTTAGCATCTTTAGAAAAGGAAAGAGACCTGAAAATCGCAGCCATCTTCACTCAATTCAAAGCAGTTGCTAGGGGTAAACTTGTTAGAGATGAAACCAAACTGAAATTGACCAAACTAAGAGCATCTCAAGTCATATTGAAGAACTTCAACACATACAATGCATTATCTAAGGATCCTTGGTTCAAGCTCATTTCTCAATTGAAACCAATGCTTGTCGATACTGACTCCACTCAATCATACTATATGCAACAATTTGATGAGTTAAAGCAACAGCTTGCCACATTGACCTCAGAAAAGGACCAAGAAGTTGAAGCAAAATCAAAACTTCAAAATGAACTTCATGAATTAAATACTAGTGTTCAACTGGATAGAGACTTAATTGCTACCAAAGATGCTGAGTTAGAATCTATCAAGCAAAAGAGAGTTGAACTGGAAAAGAGACTCATCGATAAAGAATCTGAATTGACCGAATTACAAGATCTACATCAATCAAGTGATTCTGAAAAGAAGGAACTAACCGAGAAATTGACATTATTGAACGCCAACATTGACTCCCACTCAAAGGAATCTCAATCATTAGAAGAGGAGTTAACCATGTTGAAGAAAATTGTTACCGAGAAGGACAAAACAATTGCAACTATTGAAACACAGTTACAGCAAGGAAATACTGAATTAGACGATAGATTGAAGGATGCCGTAAGTATATTATCTAAAAGTGGAGTAAAAGTACCCATCACCGTTTAATTTTATTATAAAATTTTTAACTCTCAAGAATTACTGATACTAACAACACATAATTTTACTATTAATAATCTAGAATACTGAAATAAATTCAATCAAGAAGCAATTATCCAACGTGCTATCAGAAAATGACTCATTAAAGGTCAGTTTAACCAAGGCTAAAACTTCTGCTGATGAATTCAGTAAGGCAGTTAGAACCAAAGAAGCTGAATCCTCTGATTTGAAACAAAAGTTGACATCATTTATTTCCATGAAGAAGGAACTTGAAGAAAAGAAAAGTTTGGCTGACTCTGAGTCTAAGGTAAGATCTGAAATGGAAAAGCTGAAAAACAGGTACAAGCAACTGAAACACGAAGCTAAAGAAACCAAAGAGCTTTTGGATGCTAAGATTAACGATGAAATTAGCTTTGATAGGGGCAAACAGCAATATGATAAGGAGTTGACCGAATTGAGAACTGTTATTGATGGTTTACGTCAAGAAGTTCAAATTGAAAAGAAGACTTCTCTCGAATTAAAACAATCTTTGAAATCTGTTCAACTAGAAAACATCCAATTAAACAAGGCTAAGAAAACACACGATGTCAAATTGGCTGAGTTCAACTTCAAACTTTCTCAAAGACCTGATTTACAACAACGCATGGAACCAAGCCAAATGAAAGATGAATTGGATATGTTACGAACTAGACTTGCATCAGAAGCTTATGAAAACAGACAACTTCGTGCCCGTTTGAGGAAACTCAACGGTGATAGTGCTGGGAGTTCTGTTAATGGTGACTTTTCTCCTCTACGTTCAAGATTATCGACTTCATTCAACGACAAGTCTGAACAAAACGACAAATTGTCCATTGAAAAAGCTGCCAACAAGAGATTAGAAAAGCTGAATATTGATTTACAAAAAGAATTACTTCAATACAAGAACAATGCACGTGATTTCAGAGGCATGGCACCAGTCGAAGTCGATTACAAGACTAAGTACCAATTGGCTGAAATTCAATTGAAAAACATGGAAGACAAATTGAGAAATACCACTTTTTCTGCTTCTAGTTCAAGACCATTATCTACTCCACTACCATTGAGTGACACTACAAGACAAGTTAACAATGTAAATAACATCGAAAGTCCTTTCATCGATAAGGATTCCATTATGGTGAAACAGGAAAACCTAAGATTAAACTCATTATTGAACGAATCACAAACAAAGTTGAAGAGATTACAAATAAGCAACGATTCCACTTTTGTTCAGCAAGAAGAACTTGTTCAACTGAAAACTAAATTACAAGTGATCCACAATAAAAACATTTCATTGACCGAATCAGTTGAATTCTATAAGGCTAGAGCTGAAAACTATTACAGTAAGATCGAAGCCGCCGAAGTTGCTGTTCAAACTGCTAAAAGAGCTGAAGATTTAGTGAGAAACGAATTGAATCAAACTAAGCAAAGATTGGCTAAAACTCAAAAAGAGTTTAAATCTTCGGATTTGACAGCTGCTGGTTTAAGTACTTTAATTAGAGAGCTAGAAAGAGATTTATCCGACAAAGTGTTTGAACTTAGAAGATTGCAAGAAGCTTATAATTCTTTGAAGGAAAAATACGATAATGAAGATGAATTAAGAGCTTCCACTTCCTCAACTCAATCTGCCACTACTGAAAGAGAATTGAAGTTACTGAACGACGATCTGGTTACTTTAATGAACAAAGAAACTGAACTGAACAAACAAATCAAGAACGTTTCCATTCAGTTGGATGTTTCAAAGAGAGAAACCAGACAATTGAAGTTCAGTAATTCTGAATTGGTTAAAGAAAAGGATCAATTCAAGAAACTTTTAACTGAAACTATGGATAAGAATGGTAAGTTGTTAACTGAAAGACAGGAACATTTGATGAAATTGAATACTTTAAACTCTCAAGTCATGGCACTGAAGGCAAGTAACGAAGATTTGTTTACTGAAAGAGATAATTTATTGGAATCTAAGAGATCTTTAGAACTAAAGGTTGCTGAAATCTCAGTTGAGTTTGATAAACATTTAGCTAAAGCTAGAGATGATGCTTCTAATGCTATCAGTATCGTTCAATTGAACAAACAACTACAAGAGTCAAGTTCTGAGGCTACTGAGTTGAAGTTTAAATTACATGAATTTGAAACCAAGATTGCCGATTACGAAACTAGAATGGAGAATTTGGATAGAGATTCATTAATGGTTATTGAAGAAAACAAAAGTCTAACCAAATTCAACATTCAATTGAAATCAAAGGTTGAAGATATGGAAGTCAGACACCAAAAAGAGAAAGAAGCTGAAAATAAACATTGGTCAACTAGAGTTGATGAATTGGAATCCAAGATATTTATGAACAATGCAACACAAAGAGAAGAAGATCAAAAGTTGTACAATTATGAGAGACAGTTGAAAGAATACAGTCATCGTGAAGAAGTTCAAAACTCTAGTATTAAGAGATACCAAGATGAGATCAAAAGTTTGGAAGACACTGTCACCAGACTAGATGAAAATATTCGTGTTTTGCAACACAAGGAAGCTGAATCTGCTTTGAACGCTAAGAGGGTGACTAGAGAGTTGGAGAACTTGAAAGAAAACTCTTTGATAATGGAAAGAGAACTATTGGATTGGAGAAATGGTGCTACCGTGTAGAACTTAAGTATTGCATATGTATTTTTAATTTCAAAACGTGTTGTTTTTTGATACCTTAAAAAAAAGGGAAGGTGCTCCCATTGTGCTACAATCTTACTGTCGTAAGTAGTCTGAATAACTTATCTGCCAACTTTGCGCCGTTTCCAGGCCGGTCGAAGCGCCCATGCGAAATTCGAGATTTTTTTTTTTTTCAAATTCGATGCAGTCCTGACTGGAGAAGTTTTGGAATGGAAAAGGACGAATTATATTTGGAGATTAGATCAGAGGTTGTTTAACTGAGTGTTTATTTACTTGTAGACTTGATCAGACAACCAATTTGTGTAATTTTGTATCAATTCAACATGTTAAGAGCAACACATTGTTTTAGATCATGTGGTTTAGTTTCTAAATCCATGATCAGAAATTCCTCATCCACAGCTGCTCTGGCTTACAAGAACCTGCACAGAAATAAGAAGAGACCTGCCTTACCAACTCTGGAGCCACCAAACTGGTCTGCCGGTGCTGCTGTTTCTTCCATAATTTATGAAACTCCATTACCATCTAAAAGTCCAAAGACTCAACATGTTTTAAATTGTTTAGTTCAAAACGAACCTGGTGTTTTGTCTTTAGTTTCTGGTACCCTTGCAGCAAGAGGTTTCAACATTGACTCTTTAGTTGTTTGTAACACTGAAGTGAAGGACTTATCCAGAATGACCATTGTTTTAGACGGTCAAGATGCCATTATTGAACAAGCCAGAAGACAAATCGAAGATTTGGTTCCTGTTTACGCCGTTTTGGATTACACTCATTCTGAAATCATCAAGAGAGAATTACTTCTTGCTAGAGTTTCTTTACTTGGTCCTGAATACTTCCAACAATTACTTGCTCACCACAACGAACAAGTTGATGAAATCCCATCAGAATATACTGAATCAAAGTACCATCCAAACAACTTGCAACCTTCTGAAGCATTAAGACAAAAATACGAACACTTGGATGCTATCACCAAATTAACAAAGCAATTCGGTGGTAGGGTTGTTGATGTTTCAGACAGAAACTGTATTGTTGAATTGAGTGCTAAACCAGCAAGGATTAGTGCTTTTATCGCCTTATGTCAACCATTCGGTATTTTAGAAATCGCCAGATCCGGTATGATGGCCTTACCGAGAACTCCATTAGAAACCTTTGCTGATGAAGATGGCACCGATCCAACCAAGGATGCTTCTGACGTTGTTGATGCTTCTCAATTACCACCAGGTTAATCTATATGTGCTTATTGTAGCTGGTTATATACAGTGATAACGTGTTGATTAGACAGAGGCTATACACATACATACAAATTATATATATCCATGTTGATCATACTTATTCCAATATTACAAATATAGTCTATTTATTAAGAGGTTTTTTTACTCGTAAAAGCACTCACTTACAACAAATAAGAGTTTTGTGTTGATAATATTATTGAACGTTGAAACTATAAACCCAGATGTAGAAAAATAAAATAAAAAATCCAAAAACCATAAAACTTAAAAACCTAATGTAATGAAAATCCTAAATATAATAAAAATGATAATGATAAAACAAAACACACATACATTTAACCGATCACAGGGAGAATTCAGAAGATCCATGCACACTGATACGATCGATTTCAAACCCACCAAATGGAGATTGAATCATCAAATCAACCAAAGCATCGATATCCACTAATGCTGCTCCTGAACCACTGAAAATTTCACTAACAACTTTTTGGAAAAGTTGCATGTCAGTGATCTCCAAATAAATATCCTTTAGATGCGATTGAACAAAGAAATAAACGTCACCACCATCACCATCAACTAGTTTGGTAGTGGTAGCTTTGTTCCAATCCACAATTGTCAAATTACCAAATTTACCACCTTCAAAACTTAAATCGGCACTACCTTTAATATCATCAACTGATAACTTTTCAATATCAATGTCTTGCCCACCTAAACTGATGAAAATTTGCAAGTCTCCGTTAATCACTGGAGTCTTTGAGTCCTTCAATTCAAAAGTCATGTTTTCCATAGTGACGTTATGAATATACTTCTGCGCCAATGTCGAGGTGTTGACTGGTAAATTAACTGGGAATTGAATGTTGTGGAAAATGTTGTTCAAAAAAGGTGGGCAATCAGTATCAATTTTATTACCTTTGATTGAGAAATGTGCAAGATCTTGGTTTATCAACGTATCAATGAACAGTGATAATGGTGTAGTTGGGTCATCTGAATCTGGTTCACATTTTTCACTCAAATTATCCGAGATGGAATCAAGGTCAACAGTGACAGAAATATTCAGCTCACTTTTCTGATGACTTTCTGTGTTAGCAGCACCAATTTCAAAATTTGAACTTTGTAAATTTGCTATTTTGATACTAGACTTATCATAACAATCATCAATGACCACATTCCAATCCAATGCTGGAATATTCAATGATGGATAATTAATGAGTTTCTGTAATTTAGCAATAGGATTTTCATTGATCAAAACGTTAAATTGACAATTCAACCCAGCGCCACCACTTCCATCAAATTGTTTATCTGATATACGAAAATTTTCAAAATCAATTTCATCCTTGGTAATGGTGCTAATTAATGATGCTGGTATATCAATATCCAATGGGATCATCAAGTTACTCACTGGTATAAACCCATTGAAAACTAAAACTTTAACTTGAGCGTCACCTTTCAATCTTAATTTGGAACCAGGTGACAGTAAAATTCTTTTGATGATACCCAAAACACCACCAGATTTTGGGAACACTGTCATAAACAAAGATAATTCACTTTCTTTACCATCAACGATCTTAACATGGAACGGAGAGATTTCCATTGTACCTAGGTTCTTATAGTCACCTTTAGTCTCATCAAAGGCTATGACATCCAAAGCATCAACTTTCAAGTTTAACTGACGAAAAAAGAAACCTCCTGTTTTAAAGTACCATCTAGACAAAGTATCATCTATGTTTGTGTAATTATTAACGTTTGTACCTTTCATTTGTAAATTGATTCCACCATCGTCATCAACGCCCAAAAATTTGACCTCATCGGATTCAAAAATAGTACCTTGTGCAACCGAATCACCCAAAATAGGTTCTACATGTGTGAAGAATAGTGTTGTGGTTGTGATTAAAAAGGCTGTCAATAAAACGATGGGAATCCAGACGTCTAATCTATACTTTCTGAAATTTGCCGTCCCATTGCGCTTTGATTGATTTGGTAAGAGTTGTGAGAGGGATTCTTGTGCTTGTCCCAACAAAGGGGTATTTTCTGTTGATTCAGTCATTTGATGTACTTGTTTAGCAAACAAATCAAAGATTTGTTGTAGTGAATATATGTAAATAAAGGATTTACTGTATTCTAAGTTAAGAACCGTTCTAATTAAAAGTACCACTACCCCATAAAAGAAATGACTTTTAAAAAGACAGAAAAACAGGCGTTTTCTAAAAAAAACAAGAGTGTATTACGTCATCCGGAGAAGACGAAAATTTTTAGAATTCTTCTTCAGATTTTGAAAAGTTATCAGTTTTAATCACTGTTAAAGACAAACGATAAGGGAGTGGTTTTTTCACCTTTGGAATTACTAAAATATAAACATTATTTACACCACATAATAACAGATCATGCTATATTTAATTGGTTTAGGTTTATCATACGAATCTGACATTACTGTCAGAGGTTTAGAAGTCGTCAAGAGATGTAAAAGAGTGTATTTAGAAGCTTACACCTCCATCTTAATGGCTGCTGATAAGTCTTCTTTAGAAGCCTTCTACGGTAGAGAAGTCATTTTAGCCGACAGAGAAATGGTGGAATCTGGATCAGATCAAATTTTGGAAAATGCTCAAGAAGACGATATTGCATTTTTGGTCGTTGGTGACGTTTTCGGTGCCACCACTCATACAGACTTGGTTATCAGAGCTAGAGAATTAGGAATCAAGTTTGAATCTATTCATAATGCCTCAGTTATGAACGCTGTTGGTGCTTGTGGTTTACAATTGTACAATTTTGGTCAAGCTGTCTCTATTGTGTTTTTCACTGAAAGTTGGAGACCTGATTCATTCTATAACAAAGTTTTGGAAAACAGAAGAATTGGATTGCACACTTTACTACTATTAGATATCAAGGTTAAAGAACCAAATATTCAAGAGTTAATGAAAGGTAGAGTTGTTTACGAACCACCAAGATACATGTCTGTTGCCACCTGTTGTGAACAACTTTTAGAAATTGAAGAATTAAGAAAAGAAGAAGCTTACACTCCAAACACACCATGTGTTGCCGTTTCAAGATTAGGTTCCCCATCACAATGTTTCAAAGCTGCCACTTTAAAAGAATTAACTGAATACGATTCTGGTGAACCATTACATTCTGTTGTTATGTTAGGTAGACAAGTGCACGAATTAGAATTGGACTACTTGTTAGCATTTGCTGATGATAAAGACGCTTACAAGCAGGCTGTGTTTGCTGACCAAGAGTACTTCAAACCTCCACCACCACCTCCTGTTGAAGAAGAAGTTTACAGTGATTAAATAATTAGTGTTTTTGTATGTATAAATAGTAAGTATCTCTAAGAATAGCGTGTCTAATTTTCTGAATATGCGGCAGTGTCACCTAGACTACGAATCTATACCATCTAATTGAATTCCTTGATCTTTTTTGGTAATTTGCTTTGTGTTCAAATTACCATAGTCTATGAGATCACCCTTAAAGTAAATAATAAAGAATGCTATAAAAAGAACAACCATAGTACCGAACAAAACTCCATAGGCTAAGAAAATGTTTCCAGAATCAAACAAAAGGAAAAACTCCAAACTAACGAATACCCAATCTGGGTATACGAGATCATCAACTTCTTTAAGATCTTTTGTTTTTAAACATCTTGGAGAATAGAAAACTGATCAATTAAGATGGATCATTGGTCTTATCGAATGAGGGGGATCATTAAAAGACTTGAAAACCCACAAATTACAAGCTTCCAGTTTTGGTGACCTGTTGATCCTATCGGATTAGTTTTTAAAAGTTCTTTATACTTGTATATATATAGTTCAATTTTATGATAGAAGCTTTTATCATTGAAAAATGGTAATTTGCAATAAACAAACTAGAAACAGTTAAAAATACACTACTACTTCCTCAATTGAAACAAGAACCGTTATTTTCTTTTTTTTGTAAGCCGCAAATTTGAATCTCTCGGCGAAAACAGATCTCACACATCAAAACTGGGAAAATGATCCTTGATTGATTTCTGTATTTCCTTACTAACCTAACAGCAACAGACAAGACTTGGTATTAATAATCGTCTTCAAACTCAGCTTCTAAAAACAAAACCCATCAGATACATATTTCTAAACAGCCCTCATTTTGATGGGTAGGTAGTATAAACTGATAACCAGACTTTAAATCTGAACATTACTACCCTGCCTGTAGTTGAAAAAAGCAGCCTCCAAAACCAAATCTATTAATTGAAAACATGTATACATTCAATGGTTATTAAGGAAGTAAATCCAGAAAATTATCGATTTCATATATCATCTGATCGGGGCCATTCATGTGATCCAAACAAGTGATAATAGAGTCTGTCTTCTCATAATTTGCATTTTGCTATAACAATTTTCTGATGAGCCGCAGAGGTTGGATTTTTCAAACTTTTTTTTTTGTTCTACAAAAGGATTTATGACACTTGAAAGAAGACAAGAGAAATAAACCCTTCACTAATCAACTCCATAAGAAGACAACAATATACATACATACAATGTCATACAATGATTACTCTGACAAAGAGGACAATGACAACTACGGCTTACTTCCTGGAACTTACGGTGAGTCGCTCCCGGACAAACTTCACTCTTCGCCAGAGATAAAACTGGTAGTCCTGTACGGTTCACAAACAGGAACAGCTTCATCAATGGCCACAAAATTTCACAAAGAATTTACAAATAAATACAATAAAACGTGTATCTTAGCAGATATAAACGATTACCGAGCTTCCAATTTGAACGAAATACCCACAGGTGTGATTTGTATATACTTTATAGCATCATACGGGGAAGGTGAACAATGTGACAATGCTGTTGAACATTATGAATTTTTTGTTCATCCAAAGATGAAATTCGATAACAGAGATGTTAAATTTAATGATTTTAAGTTTGGAATGTTTGGATTAGGCAGTTCGTCCTATGAATTTTATCAAGGTGCTTCAAGAACCATGAGAGATGCACTTATCAAATCTGGTGGGGAACTAATAACACCACATGGTTATGGAGAAGGTAACGATGATAAAGGATCATTGGAAGAGGATTATATGGAGTGGAAAGAGGAAATTATGCCGGTGTTAGCAGAAATTTTGGGTTTACAAGAAGTTGAAGATCTTGTTGGATACGTGCCACTAATCGGTGTTGTTGATGTTGCCAACAACGATTGTGTTAGGTCCAACGGTGAGATTGCTAGTTCATTAAGAGACTTGCAGTTTTTAAACAAACCACCGTATCATATTTACAAACCTTTTGTTGCTAGCGTGGGGAACATTAGTAAGTTATGCAAGGTTGAAGATGGACAATGTCTTCATGCGGAAATTGATATAAGTGGGTCCAAAATAAATTATGAAACCGGTGATCATGTCGGGATATATCCAACAAATCCAATAAATGAAATAACAAATTTTCTCAAAGTGTTTGGATTGGAAGGTAAAGAGAACAACATTGTGAGGGTGACACAGCTTGATAGATCGAGTGGTGCTAATCTAGTTTGGTTTCCTTCACCAACGACTTACAAAGCTATAGTGGGACATTATTTAGATATCAATAAACCAATCTCAAGACAAATTTTGAAAAGTTTGATACAATTTGCACCGACTTTAGAAGCTCAAATTTTTCTCAAACAAATCACTGAATCAAGAAAATCATTCACTGAATACCAATTGGCAAACAGTATCAATGCTTACAATGTTGCATCTACACTATCCGGCATAGAAAACACAACATGGTCCGAAGTTCCATTTGAATTGCTGATAGAACAGTTAGGTAAATTACAACCCCGTTTTTACTCCATCTCATCGTCTCCATTGAAGAACCCGACTCTAGTTCATGTTACAGCAAGGTTAGAGCCAAAACCGTTTGGGGTCTGCACTTATAACTTACTTGACATTTACAACAAGACAACCAATTTGAATGGTTATAATGGAGAATATGAATATTTGGATGAATGTAAATTACCTGTTTTCATAAGGAAGTCAAAGTTTAGATTACCGTACAACAAAACAAAACCTATAATCATGATTGGCCCTGGGACTGGTGTAGCTCCTTTCAGAGGGTTTGTGCAACAACGATTAGAGGAAGTTAAGAAAGGGTTCATTAGTATTGGTCAAATGACTCTGTTTTATGGTTGTAGGTCACCAGAAAACGATATGCTTTACCTCGACGAATGGAAACAAATTGAACAACAGATGGATGGAAAGTTTACCATGCTCACAGCATTTTCAAGAGTGGGAAACACTATTGAGAACAAGTATGTTCAAGATTTGTTATTTGAAAACAAAGAACTAGTTTACGATATTATTATGAATCAAGGTGGATACGTTTACGTTTGTGGTAAAGTTGGTAATGGGATGGTGAAAAGTGTTAAAGGTGCATTAAAGGATATCATTGGTAGTGAAAGTGAAGATGATGCCAATTGGGTGATGAAAAGTATGAGAACCAGTGGGAGATATCAAGAGGATGTTTGGTAAAAACATTTCTGTATCTTTTGTGAAGTGGTGGTTTTGTATAGTTTTAATGTATTATTGAATGAACATATATATACATATATAATGTAGTTAGCTTGTAATAGTGTATTAAAGTTGAATACACAACGTCACGTGAACATTTGCAAACTAAAAAAACACCAAATTTTCTGTTCTCGCCAAATGAAAATGTCCTTTTTTCAGATCTCAACGGTTTGAATCTATCGAATCTCTAGGCTTTAAGGGGTGGAAATTACTTTCTAAACACTATAAACACTTGACGGTGTAGTGTATATATATATATATAGAGTATAAACTACAATCATCGAAATATTTAACATATATGTATGTTAAATATATGAAAATATGAGTAATAAACACCATTGAAAATTCAAATTTGCTCGTCGTATCTCTCTTTCTTTATTTTTTTCTCCGATACGCCATAATTATTAAAACAATTAAGTTTTCCCCGAGATCTAATCGTTTCTAGACACACAATCTCTTTCTTTTTTCCTAATATTTTTGAAAATACATCCTTTACTTTGCTCTTTTTCACTTCCATCTTTATATCATTTAAAAAACAAACCATCCAATTGATCAATCAATCAATCTATCATACACTATATAAAAAAAAACTACCATACACGATGGACGAATCGTCTCACTCCTTATCTCCTTCGCCACCTTCGCAAACACCTAAAAACTCAATATCAAGGCGGTCTTCGGAACTCTCCTTCCATATAGCAACTACAAAGTCTCCAATGCTCCAATCAGCAATCAAATCAGTCTCAACAGTACTTTCAACTCAAAATAAAGCAATTACATATTTAGTCAAACAATATCAGAATTCATTGTATTCACAACAGCAGTTGAAAACTTCATTACAAATCTTGAACAATTCTTTAAACCAAGGTGGTAAAATAATACTTTCCGGAATTGGCAAATCCTACAAGATTGCTGCGAAAACAGTGGCAACTTTGAATTCACTAAGTGTTCATTCTGCTCTATTACACCCTTCAGAAGCCCTTCATGGTGACTTGGGAATAATTAGAGAAGACCATAACGATGCATTGATACTGATATCAGCTTCTGGAAATTCACCAGAACTTACTGCATTGTTACAACACGTTCCTCAAACGGTTCCTGTTATATTAGTTACATGCACCAAAATATCGGCACTATCAACAAATCCAAAAGTTAAATCTTTGCTATATGCAGAACTACCTGCCAAATTAAGTGAAAAGACTTTATACGGTTTGAGTGCTCCTACAATATCAACCACTCTATGCCTAACGTTATTGGACGCTGTTAGTATTGCATTGGGTGAATTACATATCTGTGATTTACAAGTGAGGCGGAAAAGATTTGGAGATAGACACCCAGGTGGTGCTATTGGATTGGATTATTTATCTCAGCAACTGACAATTAACGATGACAATAATACTGCATTGAAAATAGACGAAGACTCAGAAGCAAGCAGTAGCAACAGTGGTGAAGGTTTACTCATGATGGGTACCACTAATAATACCAATAGAGGAACACAGCCAACAGTTACACTTCAACTGAGTAGAATCACCCCGGACACTCCAAACACTAGTACGAGCCAGTGTACACCTGTGATGTCCAACGATATGGAGAAAGGAGAACATGGAGATGAAGAGGCTGTTGTTTTTGAGATTGCAGATTTAAAATTGTTGAACGCTATCAAGTTGTCAGATTCCAAACATACCGTTGATAAATTACCTGACAATGAATTGGAACTCTTACAATTGATTACGATGTACGATTACATAGTTCTTGCTGATGACGGACATGGAACTCGTGCTGTTGAAAGTGGCACTGTGCAAGGGATCTATAGAACTTGTAAGTTGCAAGGTGACGAATGGGAAGAGACTATGTGGAAGGTTGAAGATGCATTTATCCGTGTGTAATAATAATATGTAATGTGTATATAGTCTTTAATGATCAATAATGTTCATAATGAATGATCTCTGGATAATCTCATCTGTAATGTATAGTAAGAAAATCAACATGGCACCAATTTCCAAAGTTACAGTCAATCTGTTTCATATAAGTTGTTATTAAATGTTGATAAAGATGACCGTTTCTTTGTATTATCCTTGTATTATCTGATAAACGATATAAATATAAGATAGTAAAATCTGTCGTGTGCCTCCTTTGATTTTTATCATTGTTTCATCTGCGAATTTTTAGAATTTCTTTAGAAAAACAAAGAAAAAAAACGGTTGTTTGGTTTCAACAATCAACAACTCCAGCAGAAATCTGTATTATTTTGGGCTTGTTTTGTGTAGGTATATCTAATTAAATACAGCATTCCTACCAATCTTAGTCTTCCCCAATTAAAACCGGTCCCAAACGCACTATTTTTATATATATATATATACACGGAATTTTTTATTAATACATTCTTGCACACCTTTCTCATATTCAATTGATTTCTCAATAATTTAAATTATATTCCGAAAACAAAGCCCCCTTCTGCAATTAATATTGACAACATCTAACTGAACATATAACTAACTAAAGTATCCCAGACGAACAAAGGAAAAACAATCAATTAATGTCGTCCTTATTCAAAAGATCATCAAGAGACAAGGATAAAAAGACTCCAAAAAGTCGAGTCTCTTCAACTTCATCTACAAACAATGGTTCGTTTGCATTCAATTCATTGAATGCACCAACAAAAGTTATTCAAGCAACACATTCTTATTCGGCCCAAAGTCGAGAGGAACTTTCTTTTAAAAGTGGTGACTTTTTCCATGTTCTGAATACAGTTAACCAAAATGATCAATACATTGAAGCACATAACCCAATCTTGAACGTTAAAGGTAAAGTCCCATCTGCATACTTCAAATTCTTTGACAAAACACATAACAACGGTGAAAGATTATCTGCTGGAAACAGTTCAACTTCTTCAAAGAGTCCAATAATGATCACCAACAATCATCTGGATAAACATAAAAGTAGCGATAGCAGAGGTTCATCATCAGCAACAGGAGCAGCGGGAGCAGCAGTAGGAAACAAAGTTGCCCCACTGCCTTCACTGTACGGTAGAGTGTTGTACGATTTCCAAGCAGAAAGACCTGACGAACTGACGGTGGTTGCCGGTGATAGTGTCATCATATGTGCTCATCATGAGTACGAATGGTTTATTGCCAAGTTCCTAGATAAGATTGGTGAACCTGGTTTGATTCCAGTTACATACGTTCAATTGTTTGACATTACAACAAGAGTTCCATACTATGACGATTCCAAAAAAGTTATCGAAAGTTGCAATTTACCAACTGTTGATGAATGGAAAGCTATCAAGAATAAACACAAGGCAAGTGCAAGAGCAGTTGGTGTTGGCTCTCAACAACAACAACAACAACAACAACAACAACAACACCATCAAATACATGACTCTCTATCAAGATCACATTCCACTGGCAGCCGCTACCAATCTCAAGAACTTGCGAAATTAAGTGCCGTTGACGTTAACATTGAATCATTTTCCAACGCCAACGGCAAATACTGGTATTTGGTTAGAGTCATGTTGTCAAATGGTACTGTTAGAAGCTTGTGTAGATTTTATGAAGATTTCTTCAACTATCACCAAGCAGTGTTGACTACTTGGCCAAGAGAAGGTGGTAAATATGACACCAAGGAAAGAAAAGAAAGAATCATCCCATTCATTCCAGGTCCACTGATGGACGTTAACGAAAGTTTATGCCATAAGAGATTAATTGATTTAGACATTTATTTGAAAACAACTTTACAACTACCAGATTATATTTCCAAAACAGTTTTAATCAACTCGTTTTTCGAATTACTTGACGGTGATCAACAATTTGCCAATAAAGATTCTGTTCAAAGCATACCTATCCAACCACAAAGAACGCCTCCAAACATGGTGATCTTGAACAGAAGCGAGGCAACATCATCACAACCATCAACCACGGAGTCTTCCCCGCAACAAGGACAATCGAATACCAGAAACTCTCAATATCAACAAGATAGACTTTCCCAATACGAACATGTCAAAGGCTTGAATTCTAATTCCATCAGTAAAAGACTAAGTGGATTCCATTTACAAGACCAACAGCAACAGCAGAGACTCTCCTCATTATCATCATCATCCTCAACATCCAAACAACAGCAACAACAACCAGATTCAGAAACAACAGCCAAATATAAACTCAAATTCTATTACAAAGACGACATATTTGCCATTGTTGTCTCTGAAACAACATCTTTATCACAGCTAAAACAACTCGTTGTTCCAAGGATCGATGAACAACATGAACTTGGTATCGTCGATAGATTACGTATCCTTCCAAAAACAGCGGGTATTATCGATGCTGACGAATACGTTGAAAGCGATGAATTATCAACAGATGACCAATTATGGACCTGTAGTTGCTTTAAAGATAAAGGTAAGTTCCTCGTTATCGTTTGATACAACCAGTCCAGTAGCAAGTGTATATACGTATGATTCAGTTTATGTTCTAAATTACCCTTTTTTTTTTTTTAATCTGACCTAAACCCCTTTTTTGTTTTGTTTTATGGGCTGTATGAGCAACGTGCTTTAATATCAAGAAAAGAAACGAAGAATATCAACTAGTATAAATGGAATAAAAACAATTGAGTATTGGGGGATATGTATATATACGTGTTTTTTATATATTATGTGTATCTGTATTTTTATAAACTATTTACAAGAAAAAGTTGTTCTTTTTTCAGTACCAAAGATTCAATTCCATAGGATCTCCTCCTTCTCTAATCACCCTCTCTCTTTGTCTGACGCTATACGCTCTCAACACCCTTTGCTTGTCACTTGCATTTGCATCTAAGTGCACATCACCACCAATGCTCAACCCGTCAACGAACGATGGATTGAATCTAGTCATTGCGCTTTGTGTAACATACTTATCGAACCGTTTCTTGATATACTTTTCATCGTGAACCTGTCTTATCTGATACTTGATATCCCATGTATGTTTTGTATCTTTGTCAATGATATCAACTGGTGGGGTTGGATGCTTCATTGTGGATTTCTTACCGTCAATAATGTGATCAGCAGTGACGATGAACATGTAGTTCTCACCATCGGCGTGTTTGAACAATTGTTGATTGAGGTTCTTGAAATTGTTCATTCGAATATTGTGGGAAAAACAACCTTGTTTCATTCTTTGCATCGGCGGTAACTGCTTGTTTTTATCTTTCTCTTTTTTATCCTCAGCCTCTAAGCGGGCAAGCGTTTTGTCGTTGAGGGTGTTGACAATGACTTGAATATGGTGTCCAATTTCAACGCCGTCAGTGGTTTCAGCAACCATCTTGGATTTATATTCGGTGATTAATTGGTATGGTTTGCCCTCGGTCACTTTATGAATATGTTCTAGTAGGTCTTCCCACATTTTCATACTCATGTTGAATTGATGACGGGCCATATATGATGACAACACCTCTCTTTTATCTTGCCAGTGTGAACCAATGTCGTTGATAATGGTGTTCAGTGGTTGTTCGTTAGGGACTTTTCCTGTTCTATTCTTCTTCTCATCAACAGGTTCAATATTTGAAAAGTCTTTATCAATGCTGTTTACAGCAACAGCAGCAGTCAAATCAGCATTAGCAGCAGCATTAGCATTAGCAGCAGCTATCTGGAGATCACTTTCTAAATCATAACCATTAAGAACGTGATCCATTTCGTCCAAACTTAAGTAATAAAATCCGAAAACTTTACGAATGTTATGAACACAGACAAAGACACCATCCATATTACCGATTCTAGCTTGTAATTGATACTTTAGCATAGTGGTTGTGGCACAATCAAACATCTCTCTTTCGAAACTTTCAAATTGACCATGGGTTTTCAAAACCGAGTAATTAGTTGGATGGAAGGTTGTATGCGGTATATCGTATCTAATTGCACAAACTGCTCTTGTTTTCAAATCAAACGTTTTGGAACCTGAAAGATCCTTATGGTAGGTGTCTAGTTGGGAGCGCATTAAAAATTTACCCATTTGAGCATAGTGATAACTTTCTCCAGGAGGGATGTACTCTTTTGATATACGATCCTCGGATACAGTTGGCTCCATATGTCTTTGTTCAAACTTGTTTTTCTCCGTTGTCAAAAATAGTTCTAATTCATGACCCAATAGCGACAATGTAATTTCAGAATCACCCATTTTATCAGCGTCAATCGAATATATTGGGTTTTTTTGGTTTCTTGGTGTCACTATTGAAGAACTTGCAAATTTCAAACTTGGTGCTATTGTTGCATGTTCAGGGAATGATTTAGAAAAGTTGGATGTATTTATTGGTCTGTTTCTCGTTAAAAGTAAGTGGAAGTGTTTCAAAACACTTGTCATTGAAGATGTTGATGAATAGTATTTGATAGGATCTTGTGGCTTCAACAAGTTTACAAGTTTGTGCTTCTTGAGTGTTTTCTTTTTCCTGCTTTTTTTTGGTTTTTGTGAATTTGCTGTATAAACTTTATTTATCTGTTTTGCAATGTGCAGTAATTTAGTATCTTTGCCTGATGGTAAAAACGGTTTAACAGTATCAAATTTAAATCTGTCAAGTGTTGGAATGTTTTGCAAATCCTCGGAGTAATTGAACCTTTTTGTTCTTGGATCTTGCAAATAATGAACACCCGGGGAATACAGGACTCTTTCCAAACCATATGCCAATCTTGGGATATTGGCTACTTTGGCATTAAATATGGTTAGTGATTCATATTGTGGCAATTCTTTTTCAATCAACTTCTTCGATTCTATGAGGGACACTTTAAGGACGCTTGGGGATGGTGGGGTATCCGCTAGTTCTTCAACAGTATCAGTATCTTCCGACAGCTTGTTGTGAATACTAAAGTCTTTTAAATTAGTTGATCTTGGATCAGGTCTAGTCATTCGTTCAATGTCCTTTCCCATTACATCTCTAGATAGCTGTTCAAGTTCAACAGGCCGGGGTAGGCGTAATTTTGAAGTACTCGGATCTGAGGCTTGCTGGAGCACTCTTCCAATAGAGAAAAACCTTCCTTTAGCAACTGAATTGATCATATATGTATAACTAATCCCTTGTTGTGTATATATGGATTTGTTTCATAAAACGGTTGATAAATTTGTTCAACATCTTGAGTGATTGATAAGCCATACATTTAACGATTTTATGTTAGGAATCTGAAAATTTTTGAAGATAACAAAACAAAATAAATAACTTTGGTTTGCACTACTCTAAAATTCTCTTATAGAATCAATTGTCACGTGACGTAATGTACTTCTTTCACGCTTCTGGTTTAGTTTACATCATAACGACCTTTTGAAATATACATAAATTTGTTCGAATTTTACCTATTACGAGTCACAATCTTAAAAACAAAACAAAGTTGCAATCGATCAGTTCAAAATCGGGAGAAATAGTATGAATACAGGGGATCAACTAAAATAAAAAGACCAAAGTCAAAACGAGCATTTAAGTGAAAGAAGAAGGGGGACAATAAAAAAAGTTTGGATATAGCACGTGACCAATTATCCAAAGAAAAGGTATTATATAAAATATAAAAGGAAAGAAGTTGAGGAAAGGGAAAAAAAAAGTTGAATTTGGTAAAGTATAAATAATCTCAAGAAGATCATATTTTTTTTTCTGGCTTGAAAGTAAAGAAGTGAAGTGTTTTATCAGCATTAAAGGTAATTTCGTAGCAAATACGTTAAATCGGTATTTCAAATTTTCCAATTGATCTGAAAAAGGAAAGTACCAGTTAACGAATGGAAATGGAAGTAAGCTGGTATTTTACCGACGTCTACGACGGGCAGAACTTCTACCCAGAGCCATACCCACTCCCAAACCCAGAGGAGTAACCATACCAATTGGTCTACGACGAGCACCTAACATAGAACCAACAGCTAGACCGGTAAGTGCGGCTGATCCAGCACCCATTGAGGAGCTATGTTGTTGCTGTTGTTGTTGTTGTTGTTGTTGCTGTTGTTGTTGTAACTGTTGCTGTTGAGTTAGTTGTGCCAGTTGTAATTGTTGGCGTTGTAATTCACGTTGCTGTTGATCGATTAAATCTTGTTGTTGTTCTTCAACAGCTCTGGATTGGTATGGTTGGGATGCGTTGTAGTTAACTGATTCTGGTGGTGGTGGTTGGCCCCTAGGTGGTGCAGTTGCTGGGAATGTTGGTAATTCCCATTGAGAAACGCCGGTGAAAGTATTCACGTAGTAGTAAGTTTTGTATTCCTATATGATGACAAAATAAAGAAAAATAGTTTGTTAGTATGGATCGTTTGTGAAGATAGTAAAGTTTGTAGATAGGTGGGCACATACATCGTCCCAGCAGGCAACCCAGCCGGCTGGTAAAGGTGGAGGAGCAGGTATCGTAGCAGTCATTATTGCAAGTTGTTAAAATTTGATATTAATATTGAATTATAATTGGAATTAGGATATAAAATATAAACACAGTTGATTATACAATGTGGGTAAAAATGATAGTTTTTATAGTAAACGACAAAAAAACTCGCAAATCGAAAGACGTATAGGTGAAAAGATGGAGGTCATTATCACAGCTGTGGAAAAGTGGTGGAAGGCGCATTGTCTGGTATAACAGCCGTCCATAATAATAGTTTTATGTCATGGATATTTTTGTTAAAATTAAATGATGATTACATTAGTGAATAAATAGATAATATATATACATACATATATATAAAAAATTACATATATGAATATGGGGAATATTTATAGAACAAACCTCCAACACCAGTTTCATAACCTTTAGCAAAATCTGGATTTTTCTTTTACAGTAGTTTTGTTGAGAAGGAGCAGAACTACCTGTTGGTAAGTTGGGCCCGCCAGTAAGATCAAATATATGTTAGATTGTAGTGAAAACCAGTTAATATAGTAATATTAGTGATTACAAGAGAGGGAAAACAGTGATTGAGGAATTACGTTTAGTGTATATAGAAAAATTAAACTAGTTGAAATAAGGTTACTTTGTTAAAATTGATCTTCAGTTATCAACAAATCAATCAAAGAAGAGCAGTATAACTTCTTTGTACCGGAAAAAATGGAGAAAAAAGGTGGCATAGTAAAATCATCAACCATCATCTATTGAATTAATCGAACAATTTAATCGAACAATTTAAACAAACAATTTAAACAAACAGGTCATAATAAGAAGATTTTCGGCCGAATTATTTGCAATTTGCGGAAAATAAGGCGCGGAAGCAAAAAAGAAAGTGACAAAGAAAACAGTGAAGGAAAAAACTACGCCTCGGTTTTAAATTTTGGTCACGTGAATAAGTATTCATAATAATAATAGCATAATATATATTGATTGTTGTTTATCTATATATCATTATACACAAGATCAAAGGTAAGATAAATAACCAAGGGCTATAGTTAGAAAAAGCACACAAGCAATTCTAATATATATGGAGTTAAGGATGTTAATCAGAAAGGGGTTAATTAAGCTGTTCCTTAGTACTGTGTTCAAAGGTCTATTGTTTGCTCCACAGCCGAATTGTAAACTACAAGATGACGATGATGAAACGGCTTCGGTACTTTTTGAAACTCATCATAAGCACCAACACACACATTTTCAAGTTATCTTTTTAACCTGCAAATGAAACACTTTAATCATCCATGCTGCTTATCAATAACTTCAAGGGGCATTACTAGTAGTGAATAGCGTTTTAATTTTGTCATTTTTCGTTTGAAGATAATGATACGTCAAACTCTGATGATGACTGTTTTTAAAGTGATATCTTGTATTGGTTCCATTAGTTCCCATTCTTCTTTAGGGTGTTCCCATTGAGACTCACTGGTATCTATTTTAAAGTACCAATAAATTGCATAAACCTATGAATAGAGTTAGTATGCATATACATATATTTATATTTATTTTTTTTTCTTGGTGATACAAGTGTCTTAATATTTATTCATAAAATAAGTTTAATAAATGAGAACGTTATGTGATTATTACTTACTTTATGCCAGTAGGCAACTCAAAGTTCTTCTACATATGGAGCAGGAGGACGGGTGATGAGTTCAGATGATTTTATTTCCCACATTTGTTGATTGCAAGTTACAAAGTTAACTAAATTGTTTAGCCTAAAGAGGCACTAAAAACTTGATCAAAACAAACGGTTTTATTTAGGTAAAAAAAAGTAAAGGAAGAGGGAGGAATGTCTCTACGTATATAAATAAACAAGGGAAACAAACAGAAAAGGGATTCCACTTATGAAAAAGGCAGGAATAACAAGTATGTGGCGGTGTATTTTTAATAAATGTGGCCCCTCTATTCTATTAATAATCGCACGTCTTATTCTTTTTTCTATTCGAAGAAAGGAAAACGGTACGCGTAAAAACTGTCACTGGCAGTGTGGTGTTTCTATTTTGGGTAAATCTTGTTTAGTGATTTATATTAAATCAATAGTTTAGTGAAAACTAAATATATATATATACATAAAAATAATAATAACAACACTGGATCAATAGAATGGGAGGTTTTAATAATGTCATATTCTCTAAAACTCATCTTGTGCCCCATTACAACGTCTCTGTGCAAATAGACCGTTTGGTCATTCTCCTAAAAGATGGGGAGACAGTGGCAACGGTACACCCTATCTTTAATCAATCTGATGTACCTCCTGAACTTTTAAAATTTTTGACACAAGAATATAACGATGAAATAGCACGTGGTGATACTCAACCGTTTTTTGAACCTTTAACCATCGACGAATTTGGAGATTATTGGTTTGGACAATTTGCTGCAATTATGGTGCTTGGTGAAGATGCAACGTTGAATACAAGTGCCACCGATAGAGATTGGGCTACCAAATGTTTGGGTACTTTTTTCGTCAAGGCAAGTTATCCAGGTAGATCTGCACATGTTTGTACTGCAAATTTCTTGGTCAATGCAGGTATCAGAGAAAAAGGGATTGGGAAAATCTTAACAGAATGCTTTCTTGCTTGGTCATCTAGATTGAGTTACAAATACGTTATGATTGAATTGATCTTTGAAACAAATTTACCAGCTATCTGTTTAATGAAAAGGTTTGCATTTGATAAAATAGGAGTGGTAAAAGGTTGTGGGTTGTTGAAAGGTGTTAAAGATCAACTTGTCGATTCAATAACGTACGGTAGAGAATTAGATTCCACCACAGACCTCGAACCCGATGGGTTCTCCAAACACGATAAGATTAAAGCATTGTTGTTACATAGAAAATACCCTGAAGGAGCAGGTAGACTGGAAAAATCAAGATTGAGATCTTTATCCGCCCATTATTCAATCATTGACGGTAAATTGATGTTGAAAGGTAAAGAGGTTGTTACGCATCAATCTGAAAAATTAAGAATTGCAAGAGAATTGCATGAAGCTATGGGTCATGGTGGTATAAACAAGACAACTTCAGCAATCAGTTGTCAGTACCATTGGCCTAAAATGAAGACTACTGCGTCTCAGATCATCAAAACTTGTCAAGTTTGTATTGATTTACAAGAATCCATAGGACAAGACTCGCCTTCCAAAAGAGGGGGTACGCAACCTCGTATTGTTGATGAATCTAGTCCCCCTGCTGATGAGGATGTCTTTGGTGGTGAATCTTCAAACATGGAATCGGTCCATTCATTTGGAGACATTTCATTAGACGAAGAAGGTCTTACCGAGGTCGTGGCATTGGCACATCAACAACAACTACATCACCAACAACAGCAGCAGCAGCAGCATCATCATCATCTGCAAAATAGAAAGCACAGGTTGGACGATGTGGCAAGTAATAATAAACATGTTATCAATAACGATGGTTCAGGTACTGTGGAGGCACAAATCCTGGCAGAGGCACAAGCACAAGCACAAGCTGCTGTTCAATACCATCACAGTCATCAGCAACAACAACAACAAACATATCTTACATACACATCAACAGACGACATTTTAAACGAGGCAAGACTTAATACCACAGCAGCTAAAAGACAACGTACATTGTTGGCACCCAACCTTGTTGATCATTTGGAGCCAAGTGGTGGTAGCGTTAATGGCGGTGATAATCAAATGACTAGTCCGTTCACTGGGCCTTTAAGCACCAGAACCAACGAGACGAGTGTTATTGGTGAAGACAGTGAAAGTGAAGAAAATGAAGAAGAGGAAGAAGAAGAGAACGATGAAGAACATTTTTAAAAGAACATGAAGAGTAAAATATGGTACCAACGTGTCAATCAATCAATCTCTCTATCTATTTATTTGCACAGCCTTTCCAATGTCATTTCACGCCGCACAAAGGATTAAAAAAAAGCATGAAATTGTTGGAATCCTTTTATAGGTAATGAAATCCATAAAACGACTTATTCTTATCCTGTTTACTGTATCCAATCATAAATTACCATGTTTTCTTTAGTTTATTGTTATGGTTTAATCGTTTTGAACCAGCATAGGAAGCCAGTCTTCTTACATACTTGTTTATACATCTATATACAGTGTTTTCACCATGATCGTAGGCAGGATTTTCTGTTGCTATATAAACTGTATCTTTTCTCAATTTATTCTGTATATTATTTGTATATACTTTCACTATTTTGTATATATAAAAAACGAACAATAATTTATATTTCTGCTCATCGACATATATTATACCAATAGAATCTAATATAAAGTACTTGAAAGAGCTCAATAACTAAATTATTAGATTACGTCAACACAATACAAGGTTATAATAAACTAAATTCTGATTATCCGCTCGAAACGGTCAAATTATTTTTCCACTGTTGAAAGATTATGTTATTTATCATGTTTGTATCTACTTGTTTACCCTTTGTTAAACATTACACCCTCTCCTCTATATCTTTAGCAACTTCAATCGTATTTTCAACTCTCCAAAATAATTCATCTCAATCAACCAAATTGCAGTTTTTTTTTTTTTTTGCCAAAGCAAAGCAAAACAAAACTTCACTGTTGACCTATAAAAGGCACAAACAATTCTAAAATACCACAACGACTCAACCAATATAATAGTCACCACTTGTCATTTCCCAAACAATCCAATTTACAGTGTATTAACTATATATTCCTTTATTACATTTACTAAGCAGCAACACACCACTTTACAGATTAACTCCCTCAACCAAATGTCACACAATCAAAAGCCTGATGGTCAGATTCCACCCCCTAGAGCAAAAAGAAGGTCATCTTTCCACCCAAGTATCAATATCAACTTGAAAGACACCTTAGGTTTCAGACTCCGTCAAAAATTTTACAAATTCGAAGCAAAAGTTAGCCCCATTCTACGTAAGATTATTCCCAACTTTATGGCTGCCCATTATACATACATCATTTTATCTAGTATCGTTGGTTCTATCATGATGTACCCAACGAAGAATCTTCGATACATTGACTGCTTGTTTTTCGCCTCAGGTGCTGCAACACAAGCAGGTTTAAACCCAGTCGATACAAATTTATTGACATTGTTTCAACAGATGGTGATTTACATAATTGCCATGATAACAACTCCTATCTTTGTTCACTCTGCAGTGGCATTTTTAAGATTGTTTTGGTTTGAAAAAACTTTTGATGATATCAAACAACGTTCAAAGATGAACTTTAAAATGAGAAGAACTGCAACATTGGCAGCTTTTAGAACCCAAACTATGGATAATACAGCCTTAAACAGAACGAACACTATAAGAACACCACTGACTAGAACAAATACCAAAAGTGGTACAAGATCGCAACATCAACAAACTAGTCAACATCGCCCAGATGGATTCGGAACTCACAATGCTTCCGAAGAGTTGAGTCATAGACTTTACAAGTACAGCCATGCAAATCATAGTCCTGAAGATGAAGAGAATAAATTAGATATGGTTTTGGAAGACCAAGAGTTTACTGTTCCTGGATCCTCGAGCTCTGGTACTGCCGCAACGGACGACTCCAAAATTAAAGAGAAGGAGAGACAATTTGAAAATGAAAACAGAAGTGACGACATTGAACTGGTAAACATGAACAACAATCAAAATGTTGGCGATGTCGACTACAATTATGCCGTGCATGAAAGTGATGAGAGTGAAGCTAGCGATGAGGACGAATACGAAAGTGGGCATAATACCCCAGACCCAACTCCACAGAAAAATGAAGATAAAGATATTAGGTTTGCTAACTTACCTAAACCACCCAGACGCCGTGACAAAGAAATTGAACCAAGAGATCTATACATGTCTATATCAATGATGCAACACAACAAACCTCAAGGTGCCAATACCGATGAATCAGGTCCTGCGTTGGTTATCAAAGGTCCTGCGGAAAGAGAAGATGGTAGTCCAAGTCCTCTACCAGGTCATAAGCATAGTCGTAGAGCCCATTTGAGGTACAGAAGACAACATAAGAGAGAGTTACGTGAACGACTAGCGAAGCAGAAACAGATGCAAGACGCCTTAGTTGAAAGTGAAGTTGAAGAAGAATTGGCCGATGGTGGGAATGCTGATACTAATGCTAATGCCAACACTACTGCAGATGCTGGTGTTGATGATTCTTTGAGACCGAGAGCTGGCAGAGGTACATCCATTCAATTCCAAGATACTCCTGTTCCTGTAAAGAGGGGCAACTCTTTTAGAACTGGCAGAGCAGATAGTACTTCTGCAATTAGCAGACTGGCAGCCAGCATACCGTTACCTTTCTCACATAATACTGGATCAGCTTCAGCTTCACCCAATATTGCTATTGATGATGCCGATGACAGCGATTTAAGTGCTGAGTTTGATTCTGCTGGTGAGGATTCCAGTGGTGGAGCATCTGCCGATGATTCTGATGACCGCCACAATTTTAGAAATATTGGTAGAACCCAATCCCACATTGTGACATCGTCAGGTTCTAAAGATATTCAAAACCATGGGTTGAAAATGTATAAAAGAGCACAGACATTAGATGATGCTACTGGGAAAGTGGAACCAAAAAAGCTACAATCTAGAAAAAGAAACCTTGTGAAATCACCAACTTTTGATAAGATGATTCGTAAGAACATGAGAAACAGAGCGTCTGATAAGTTTGGTAAATTAAGCAGAAAGTTAACGATAACAAGATCCGGTCCAGTCAGACTACGTACACGTACTGGAACAGGTGGTACTTATGCTGATGCTGACATGTCAGATCAAGACTTGATAAGTTTATATTCTACAATGACAAACGTCAATCCAAACTATTTATCCTGGACTCCAACTGTTGGTAGAAACTCCACTTTTGTGGCCTTGACAGATCAACAAAAGGATGAACTAGGTGGTGTTGAGTACCGTTCCGTTAAGTTATTGATTGTCATCTTGGTTGTTTATTACGTTGGTTTCCATTTGATGGCTATTGTGATGTTTGTTCCATTCATTAATGCGCGCAAGAATTACGGTGAGTATGTTACAAGTATTGGTGTTTCACCAACTTGGTGGGGTTTTTTCACTTCAATGAGTACTTTCAACGATGTTGGTTTCACATTGACACCAGATTCAATGATTGCATTCAGAGAGAATGCTTACATAATGTTAGTTTCCTCATTTTTTATTGTTGTTGGTAATACAGGGTTCCCTATTTTGCTACGTTTTATCATTTGGTTAATGCACAAGCTATCAAAACCCCTTACACTAAGAAGAGAATCGTTGGCATTTTTACTTGATCATCCAAGACGTTGTTTCACTTTACTTTTCCCTTCTGGTCCAACATGGTGGTTGTTTTTCGTTTTAGTGCTTTTGAATATCATTGATTGGGTTCTTTTCCTTGTTTTGGATTTCCATGAAGTTGTTCTTGCTTCAATTCCACCGGGTTATAGAGTCCTTGATGGTTTATTCCAAGCTTTTTCAACAAGAACTGCTGGGTTTGCTATAGTTGATTTATCAGCTTTGAACCCTGCCATTCAAGTTAGTTACCTGGTCATGATGTATATATCTGTTTTGCCGCTAGCTATTTCAATTAGAAGAACAAACGTTTATGAAGAACAGTCATTGGGTGTTTACGTTGACGAGCCACAGAATGATGCCAAATCAACGGATCTGGAAAACAGCAAGGTTTCGTTCATTGGAACACATCTGCGTAAGCAACTCTCCTTTGATTTATGGTTTCTGTTTTTAGGTTTGTTCATCATTTGTATTTCAGAATCTTCAAAACTGGATGGTACTGATATTAGATTTACTATCTTTTCGGTGTTGTTTGAAATCACGTCTGCTTACGGTACAGTTGGTTTAAGTTTGGGGTATCCAAATTACAATACTTCTTTCTGTGGGCAATTCAATACGCTATCAAAATTGGTTATTATTGCCATGATGATTAGAGGTAGACATAGAGGTTTACCTTATTCCATCGATAGAGCCATTATGTTGCCAACGGAGAACATTAGAATGAGAGATGACTTCCAAGCACAACAAGCATTGAGACGTACGCAAACGTTACAACCATTCCAAACAATGAACTCACAAATGTCAACTGGTCAGCAATCTCAATCTCAGCCGCCATTGATTAGAGTCAACACTACACTAGGTAATAAAGCAGGTAAGGAAAAAGAGTTACTACGTAAAGGTTGGAGAGGGTTTGCTAAAAGGGCTTCAAATGTGGGTAGTGATTTAACGAGAAAGTTGTTCTCGCAGGATGAAGCATCACCATCATTAGGTCCACATCATAACAATTCATCTCGTGGTGCTAATTCTTTGCATCCAACAATGTCCCATCAGATGTATTATGATTCACAACCAAATTCACATCAGCAACATCAGCAACAACAACATCAACATCAACAACAGCAGCAACAACAGCAGCAACAACAGTCTCATAACCAACAACCTCATCAACAGTTTAATCAACAACAGCACCAATACGAGTCCGATACTGATATTCCATTCAATAACCTGGAAGATAAATCACGTGCAGATTATTTCACAAATGAAGATCTGAGATTAAATCATAGCTACATTGAACATCTATCCGAGCCTTCTGATGATGATGATGATGATAATGACGACAATATATATAGTGAAGATGACGGTGAAATTAGAGATTATAACGGTAGTGGTCGCGGTGGTCGTAGTATCGTTGGGTCAAATGGTAGCGGATCAGGCGATCCTGTTAATAATAATACACATCAAATAACGTTTGATACACCTCCACCATTGAGGAAGGCAAAAAGTGAACACTCATTCTGATGTATTTTTTTAGGTAATATGTTTATACTATACAGTTCATATGTTGATTATGAAGAATGAAAAGTTTGAACGATTTAATTTTCACTGGTGTTTTTTTTGTAACAACTAAGAACATTTGCAATCTTATCAAAAATATATACCTTTATGGAAGTAATGAGTTTTCAAAGTGTATTAACTGTGATTAATAATGGCAAGACAGGATTTAAGTAAAATAGACAATAACAGACACACCGACCGTTTCAAACTTGCAAGCTGGTAATTGTTTCATCCTGACTACTGAAAATTTCAATAAATCTTAAGCTTAAAAGTAAATCCCAGTTTATTTTGTATCCTACAAAACGCAAAGATTTAAATTCTCAAAAAAAGGGGTACACCGTAAGGGATTATTGATCCCAAAGTATTGCAAGAAAAAGGTGGTATTTACTTATGGTTTTTTGCTCCTAATAAACTTGTACCTTTTTGTTAAGGTTTTTGTTTGATAAATAAACATCACTTAGTAGGAAATAGTTTCGTAAGTATTGAATTGTTAAATTAACTCCTTGAAAAGTAAAAGCGACAGACGTACTGTCTGAAGACCTTGAGCTATACAATTCTACAGGCATATGATATAGCCAGCAACCAATCAATCTGTTTTGACTTGTGTAGGTTGGTTGATTTACTATTTGCAACCTAGATATTGTACGTAATGTACTGAATTACAATAAATATAGTTAGCGGCTGAAAGTTTAAACCAAAACCTACTTACTCTTTGGTTTTTTTTCATAACATAAAAAATTTTTGAAATTTTAAATTTTACAGATTATTAGAATTGTCAGACTTACATTAATTCTAATTTTGAATACCGAATAAAACTAAACCTTGTTCTTTTTGGAATCAAATCAGATGTTGTGGAGTTTCAACCGTTTACTAACCCATTTGTTTTATATAACGTTAGTCGATGCTCTATATCTATCTACCGAATGTATATATGTCACTCTTTTAAATCTTAAGGCGGTGAACACCAAAAACATTTTATGGCCACACCTTGCACCTCCAATACTCAAATCCTATTTTTTATATTCAAACATGTCTAGAATTTAAAATTCATCTACGTTTTGATATGTTCAGATCTGAGTTAAAAGTCTGCAAGTCTGTTTTACTTGATTCTAGTTTTTGCCATACTCAATTAAGACAATCAGATATATAAATTATTAGTCACCATAGTCACATCTGCTACAGCTAGCTACCAATTATGCCACCAAAGAATGATGCTTCACAAAAGGCTATCAAGCGAAGTTATCCTACCTCCAATGTGAACAAGAACTTCAGCCACAAAAGAACAAAACTGTATAACTCTAGACAAATAAGAACAGAACTGTCAGATCCGTCTTTTACAAACCCTAATAGCACAAACACTAATACAAATATAGTTAACAGAGACAATGTTGCAAACAAGCTAGACGTTGAAAGTTTTCTAACTTCAAGAAAGTTTGAAATTAATGAATTCGAACAATCTCAATTAAGATCTCGTCACTCATCCTCCACTAGAGTGTTTCAAAGTTTGCCACGTGAGATGAGAAGAAGAACAGCAAGTCATAATGTCCGCAGGATACCAAAAAGATTAAGAACAAAAGCATTGAGAGAAATGGGACTTACCAACCAACTGAAAGAGTCCGGGAAGGAAACCAAAGGTGTAGATGCAAATGGGAAACCAGTCAAGTCAAAACAACCAAGAGGTAGAGAATTGTATCATTTGAAAAGGAAATCAAAACTATTGAAATATGCCGCCAAACACAAACTATCTGGTCGTTTAATAACCGGAGAGTTGATCAACGTGAAGAATATGAAAATGAGGGACAAATTAAAACTTATGAGAAAAAGAATCTTTGAAATCCAAAAGTTAACACCGGAGAAATTACCAGAGACAATCGAAAAAGGATCAATTGCAGAACACGAATACAAGCAACAAAACCAAATCATATCTAAGTTAAACAACACTGTTGGATCATACGACAACACTGGTATCAACTGTAAAGCCGGTATTGGAAGAGTGACATCTTTAAAATATTCAAATAGACAATCCAAATTTAAATGGCTACCTACACATGTTTGGCATGCCAAAAGAGCCAAGATGGTTAAATTATGGGGTTGGAATTTAGTTAACGCTCCAACTATGAAATGCTTTAGAAGAACTAGTAGACAAAGTAGGTTGAAAGGCTGTGTTGCCTTTGATACCTCTTACATCAACACAATTGTGCTAAATAGTCATTATGGTGCCAACTCGAAATCAAACAGTGCATTAATTGATATTATTTCCAAATTGACAAATGGATTGGCTACGAAGAAAAAGTGGCTTAAACGCGGAAGAGCATGGGAAGGGTTAATCAGTATTGGTGATGAAGTACTAGGGAATTCAACTATTATTTGGTTTGATGATTTAATCTCTCAAGTTCAAAGATGTATCATTAGAATTCATCCTTCTACTTATGACGCTGTTATGGACCATCTTCTCAAAGAAGTCGCCCAAGTTTATAGTCTAACTCTTCACGACTGTAGATATTCTATTGGGTCAATTTACTTAACTGGCCCTAAATCATTATTGGCGTTATCATCCATTTTGCATACATACAACGACGGAGAAGCCGAAGACGAATCCTACCAACTATGGAGAAACTTCAGTAAATTGAATGACTTGACAACGATTCCAACTGGTTCATTTTTTTCATTTAACGTTGCCGATCCAAGATTCTGGAACAAACCGGTGAATCCTGGTCCAATAAAGAATAATAACGCAGACAAGATTTTGGATTGTATCATTGACATTAAGAATGGCAATGGTGTCGACTCGGAGTGTTTGAACAGTCTAATAACTCCAAAAGGTCGTCAGTCCTCTTATACTGCCCAAAGAAGTTTGAAAACGTTGGGAAAACTCAAGGATTTGCCTGCGGCAAACATGGCTTCTCTAATCAGTTGTGGTACACCAATTCCTATTACAATCATGAAGTTACAAGACGGATATCGATTACTTGTGCCATGGTTCTGGATGACTCCATTTTGGTACCAACTTGTTCATGTTCCTCATTTATCAATTGGGGGACTGAAACAAATGAATCAACTGAGCTTTGAAAAAGGTGGTTTAGGATTTGCTGATTATGTTTTCACCAGAGCAGGATTTACTGAAAATCAAATAAAAATGGATGAACTTGCAAAGAAGTGGACCAAGAGGCCGAAAAGTAAAAGAGTTCAGTATGAAAAATTGAAAATTGGTCAAGAAATTGGAGAAGCTGGATCACCATTTGGTTGTGATTGGAGATATTTACAAGTCTTGAGACTAGGTTTGAAGAAAGTTCCAATTTTGGAGAAAGAACAGGAGGCAGACTTTGACGAAAAATTTGAAAGAGTCATAAACTGTAAAAAGGATGTTTTTGAAGTGATCAAAGATGTGAAGAAAGCCGATGAAGAGCAGGTTGCTTTCGGCAAACCTTTATATCCGAAAGTTCCAATAAAATTGCCACAAAAATCTCAGAAAACTTTACTGAATGTTGCTCCTGAAGAGTTAAAGTTAACATCGAAGGATATCCCACAACTTCCAGTGGTGCCAATCAGTTTTGTTTGCCTAAACAAAGGCCACCCAAAGGACAGTGCACGGATCTATGAAATTCCCAAAGCACACTACGCTGCCTGGTTAGAATATTCATACTCCCAAAAAAAATCAATCACTGGTAAAAATAAGTCAGCTGCATTGCCATGTCCAGGTAAAGAACACCTGATTGGATTTGTCACTAGTGCTACGTTCAACTTGTCTAGCGGTTGTGGAACCGGTGTCGGGTTTGTGGACGTTGAGATTGCTCGTGGCAATACTAAGAACAATACGTTTATTATTAGAAATTCAGGTTCAGATAAATGTTTTGTTGCTGAGTGGCGTGAAATAAATATTGATATCTAGTGTATTTACTATGTTCATCTATCGCATATTTGCATAATGTATAGTTTAAAAAAATGGATAAATATTTGTAATAAAAAAGGGGTACAGCTCCCTTTACACAGCCATTTCTACAGTGTGGCGCATATGTGGCAAGTGTCTACTTGTATTCTGTCTCCCAAAACGGAAATATGTAAACACTTCCGCCGTTAAAAATAATCTGGATCGTGTTTTGATATTTGAGGTGTGGTACGGAGATCAACTCAATAAGGCATCAAAAACAGTCTTTGTCACTTGAATAAACAGATATATACCACTAGATTGTGACAAGTCATATATTTTAAATATTTTTGATAAAGCTCAAGACACGTAAAAAATGGCACAATTTGCTCACACGTCATCTTCAACCGCATCGACTCCCTCCAGATATGGAGATCAAACGCCAACAAGGTCATCATCTAGACTATCGATGGCAGGAACACCACATCAGACGCTTCCAACATCAGTTACAAGAATAAGACCAGGCTCCTCTATGGCCTCTTTTAGTTCCAAAACTGCCTCTTCCACCACACGGAGACCAATGACACCAAGATCTTCAAACATTGGAGTCAACGATAAAGGAACTTCATCAACCCGTACTTTGAGAGCAAGATCAGCATTAACTAATATAACCACTCCAGTGCGAGCATCAACCTCACAGTTGGTGTCTAGACCTTCAAGTTCCTTAAGCTTTTCGTCTTCAACTACTTCAAATAACAACGTTGCATATACAGGAACAATTAAAGTTGCCGTCAGACCAAGACCGTTAGACGAGCAATACAGAATTACAAACAGTTCCTGGACAGTCAATAAGTATTCAAACTCTATCTTCAACGATGAAATTGGTGAGTTTAGTTACGATAATGTATTTGAACCAATGGTTAACAACTTGGAAGTTTACAATAGTTCAGTCGAACCAATCGTCTCCCAATGTTTAGATGGTTACAATGGTACTGTTTTCGCTTATGGTATGACAGGGTCAGGTAAGACCTATTCCATGCAAGGTACAAGATCTGAGGCTGGTTTAATTCATATGTGTGTTAGCCAAATTTTTGAAAAGGCAACTGAAGATAGTAAAGATTACAAGATCTCATGCTCTTATTTAGAAATTTATAATGAAAAGTTGTTCGATTTACTAAACCCCGAATCAGCTAATTCATTGGAAAACAGTTTGGGTAGTGTTTCAAGTATAACTACTGCTGATGACTTAAAAATCAGGGATGACTCTCTACATGGTGTGAAAGTTATTGGACTGACAGAGTATGACGTTTTTTCTGCAGATGAACTAATATCTGCCATTGACCAAGGTGACTCTATAAGAAAGACAGGTGGTACCGATTTTAACGCTAGATCATCTAGATCTCATGCTGTTTTATTGATCAGAATTAGAGTGAAGGACAATTTGTCAGGTTTGGAAAAATACTCAACGTTATGCCTTTGTGATTTGGCAGGTTCTGAAAGGGCCACGACACAGTTGGAAAGAAGAAAAGAAGGTTCTTTTATTAACAAGTCCTTATTGGCTTTGAGTACGGTTATCTCCAAGTTATCTCAGGGATCATCAAATCATATCCCGTACAGAGATTCAAAGTTAACAAGACTTCTTCAACCTTCATTAAGTGGTAGCGCTATTGTTTCAATTCTTTGTACCATTCATCTTTCTAACAATGCCATTACTGAAACCATTAACACTTTGAGATTCGCTTCTAGAGCCAAGAACATTTTGATGAATGTGAAGAAAAACGAATTTACTGGCTCTGTCGAGAAAGATAAGTTCATTGAACAGTTGATGCAGGAGAACGAGAAACAAAAGCAAGAAATTGAACAATTACAAAAGAAAAAGATAGTTAATTCAACTTTGACATCACCTAATTCAAAAAGACTCCATTCCACTACAACTGACGATATTAACGTGAACGTCCAAGGTGTTGCCCAATTAACGGCAGAAAATAAGATTCTCAATGAACAAGTTGAAAACTTGAAGAGACTAAACGATACCCAAAACATGAACTCCGTGATTGGTAACAATGAATATTTGCAACAGTTGATACAGCTAGATTTAGCTGATCCTAGAATTAATGAAATTATTTTCAATTTGGAAACTTATCATAAGCAGCAACTAGCCCAAATGGAGGAGATGAAGTCGTATATCACTTATTTAGAGCAACAGTTGAAGCAATCCGAATTCCAAAAAAGTATAAACCAAAATCCACAATCTGTGGGAGGTGATCTGACTGCCGGTATACCTGAGCTCTTGAAAGAACAAGAGGAGGAAATTGTTGACCTGAAGAGGCAATTAAAGAGCAAAGATTCTATCATTAAGGCCTTGAGATCAAGTTCTAAAGTTAGAGATATGGTGAGTGGAGGTTCACTGGCCAATCTATCTTCTCCAGTTGACGATTTGGAAAATGTTAATGGTGGTCCAGGAATAGTGACCAAGAAGACCTTTCTAAAATCAATTGAAAATACGGTCAATGTGTAGTTTTATTTAATTTAACGTATCTTTTTTCAACAATATGACACTTCCCCTCTTTCTCTAAAACAGGGAGCAAAATTACGGTACTTTAAAGGACATTCAATGGTTACGCAGCCCTATTTAAGCATCGACGCATCGATCGGCGCCTAATTAGGGCTATTTTCGCGGAAATGAAAACAAAAAATCCCAAAATGTTTTAGTGATAGAGAAGAAGAAACAAACGAACTATGCATATAAATATATATATATAAAATCCGCACGTATTTCGATATCATTTTTCAATAACTTTCGATTTATTGTTATTGACTCCTGATCTTCCATTTCGGACTTATACCGGATAGCAACGTCTATAAACTAAAATTAATACTTATTAGAGTAGAGAAACTGGTTGTGTGTTCTCAACTAGATTTTATTTTACCAGATCATACACACACTTAAATGACATCAGAGAATCCGTTTTCAAGTGAGCTCATATCAGAGGAAGATCAGACTAAATCTCTGGGCATAAACATGGGTTCAGATGAACAACGTCAAGGATCACAGGATTCTGCTTCCTCGAGATTTTGTACTATGTCTATTGAGAGCATTGTTGAAGAACTAGAAACTGATTTAACCAAAGGTTTATGCAACCAACAAGATATTAGCCTAAGAAGGTCGATCCATGGTTTCAATGAACTTGAAGGTGAGGAAGATGAACCTCTTTATATGAAATTTATTGCCACTTTTTATGGTGACCCAATGATCATGCTACTAATAGGCTCTGCAGCAATTAGTTTTTTCATGGGTAATACTGATGACGCTGTCAGTATTACAGCTGCTATATTGATCGTTGTCACTGTCGGGTTTGTTCAAGAATATAGATCCGAAAAATCATTAGAGGCATTGAACAAATTGGTTCCAGAACAAGCTCATTTAACTAGAAATAACTCCACAGAAACAGTGCTGGCATCCAGTTTAGTCCCTGGTGATTTGATACATTTTTCAGTTGGTGATAGAATTCCTGCTGACGTTAGATTGACAGAAGCTGTTCACCTTACAATTGATCAAAGTAACTTAACGGGTGAAACCAAACCATGTCAAAAACAGGTTGATGTAATTGAGAATACACAAACCTCTACTAGTGAAAGACTCAATATTGCCTTCATGGGTACATTAGTTAGAGATGGTCACGGTTCCGGGATTGTTATTGCTACTGGTGTCAAAACAGCTTTTGGTGGTGTCTTTGCCATGATGTCTTCGATTGAAAAGCCAAAGACCCCATTACAAAATGCTATGGATAAATTAGGTAAACAATTATCAGTTTTCAGTTTTGCCGTTATCGGTGTTATTGGATTAATTGGTATTTTCCAAGGTAGATCATGGTTGGATATGTTCCAAATTTCAGTTTCTTTAGCCGTTGCTGCTATTCCTGAAGGTTTACCTATCATTGTTGCTGTTACTTTGGCCTTGGGTGTTTTGAGAATGGCTAAACAAAGGGCCATTGTCAAGAGATTACCAAGTGTTGAAACATTAGGTTCAGTCAACGTTATTTGCTCAGATAAAACAGGCACTTTAACGCAAAACCACATGACTGTTAACAAGATTTGGACTGTTGATATGAAGGAAACACACGTTGATATTGATAAGCACGGTAGTTATGCCAAGTATCTGACCAAAGATGTCAGAGCTTTACTGGAATCAGGTAACCTTTGTAACAATGCTAGATACTCTGTTGAAAAGGAAAAACACTTAGGTAACCCAACTGATATTGCTATTATTGAATCATTACATTGTTTTGGCTTAGAAGATGCTAGAAACACCAGAGTTAGATCAAGTGAACTTCCATTTAACTCATCAAGAAAATACATGGCCATCTGCTCCAACTTGGGTGACAAGAGCAAATGCGAAACTTTTGCTAAAGGTGCTGTTGAAAAAATCATTGCAATGTCAAAAATGTATATTACTAAAGATGGTGAAATTAAACCACTTACCGATGATATTTCAAAGTTAGTTATTAGAATGGCTGATGATTTGGCTGATGATGGTTTGAGAGTTTTAGCATTTGCTAAAAACTCAAAATCATTTGATAATGAACCTTCTGACTTGGTTTTTTGTGGTCTGATGGGTATGAACGATCCTCCAAGACCACAAGTTAGTAAATCAATTGCTTCTTTGATGAGAGGTGGTGTTCATGTTATCATGATCACTGGTGATAGTGAAACCACTGCCACTAATATTGCAAGAAAGATTGGTATGCCATTAAGTGATGTTTCAAGATGTGTTATGACTGGTGAAAAAATTGATTCCATGTCCGAAGATGCATTAGCTGAAGCTATCCAATACGTTTCTGTCTTTGCTAGAACCACTCCAGAACATAAAGTTGCAATTGTTAAGGCTTTACAATTAAGAGGTGATATTGTTGCTATGACTGGTGATGGTGTCAATGATGCACCAGCTTTGAAGTTAGCTGATATTGGCATTGCTATGGGTAAAAATGGTACTGATGTTGCCAAAGAAGCTGCTGATATGGTTTTAACTGACGATGATTTCAGTACCATTTTGCATGCTATTAGAGAAGGTAAAGGTATCTTCTACAACATTCAAAATTTCTTGACTTTCCAATTATCCACATCTGTTGCTGCTTTATCACTAATTGCTCTATCCACTCTTTTCAACTTACCAAACCCATTGAACGCTATGCAAATTCTATGGATCAATATTTTGATGGATGGTCCTCCTGCTCAATCATTAGGTGTTGAACCAGTTGATCAAGAAGTTATGAACAAGCCACCAAGATCCCGTAACGATAACGTTTTAACATCCGCTGTTTTGAGAAGAGTTGTTCAATCCGCTATTATTGTCATTTTAGGTACTATGTTCGTTTATGTTAGAGAAATGGGCGATTCTGTTACAAGTAGAGACACTACCATGACCTTCACCTGTTTCGTGTTATTTGACATGTTCAATGCATTAGCTTGTAGATCATCTACAAAGTCTGTCTTTGAACTTGGGTTGAAGAACTCCATGTTCAACTATGCTGTTGGTGGTTCGCTAGTTGGCCAATTATGTGCCATCTACATTCCATTCTTCCAATCAATCTTCCAAACTGAAGCTTTAAGTTTTGGTGACCTGATCTACCTGATTTTCTTAACCAGTTCTGTCTGGATTGCAGATGAAGCCAGAAAAACTTACAAGAAAAGAACTAACAGTTACACTTATGGCTATAGCGTTTCCGTTTAAATGAGTTATTTTGTTTGCAGGTTAGTTTATTTGCCATTTAATGATTACATGCGGTTGGCATATCGTTCAATTTTGTTTACTAGATGAGTATATGAGTGTTTTTTCTTGAAATATTCCGATAAATCGGCATATGTGTTATAGATTGAGAACTATACGGTCATTATTCATACTAATTCACTTTGCCGATCCTTTCTCATTCTTTCCCTACTCAGTGGTTTTACTTTGATAGATTAGTATTTTGGTATCATCCTGGTATCCCTTTTTTTTGTTCATTGTTAATAATTTTATTAAATTTGCATTTTACATAGTTAGAAAAAAAAAATCCCTTCATATTTAATTATAATTTTTACAGTAAATTGGACTACTGTTTATGACTACAGATCTGTTTTAATTTATAATTATTTAACTCTATTCATACAAAATGCGATATATACCTATTTTTAAACACACAAAAGGGAAAGAAAAACTAACCTTGTAATAGTCTTTCTGTCAATGCTTCTAAATCGTCAATAGTTTCTGGTTGTTCCAATTCAATGACACCTTCATCATCAGATGAATCATCACGTTGAACATCCTTTTCAAACCACTTCTTGGTCTTCTTTCTTGGTCTTTCTTCTTCGTCACTATCTTCAGATTGTTCCAAGTCTCTATCCAAATCAGCATCTGATTCAGCATCTGAACCCTCACCCAAAGTAACCAAGTAAGGGCCTTCATTTTCATCACCGTCGTCGCTACCAGATTCGTAATCATCTTCCATTGCCATTCTTTCAGTTTCCTTTCTTCTTCTCTTCTTTTCTTGCTTCTTTTCCTTCGCAATATTCTTATCTTCAGCATCAGCAGTGGTCATGACTTCCTTTTCTTTGTTCAAATATTCTTCCTTTAGTTTAGTAGCTGGACCTTCCTTGTGGAAGTCTGCTTCGTTTTCTAATTCATAGGCTGGATGAGCAACACCTTCATCGTCAAAGACCATCTTGTTTCCCAAGCTTGCTGATTTGGCGGTCAGCTTCTTAGATAAAGCCTTCTTTGTAGCTCTTTTAGAAGTGTTAATCATATCTAGATGTGGGACCTCTTCTTCCTTTAATTCGTGATCCTTTCTCTTCACTGACATGAAATCTTCTTCGTCAGCATCATCACCATCACTGTTGTCGCCAGTAGTGGTTTTGGCACCTTCACCAGTCATCTTCAAGTAATGTTCAGATAAAACGGATTGATTCTTTCTTTCAAACATTTTGTCGTATTTGGTTCTAACCTTCTTATCATCTTGGATTTCACCGTTATCATCTGCTTTGGATAAAGACAACAATTGTCTTGATGCATTCTTCTTTTCTTTCAATCTCAATAATTCTTCATCTGTGAAGGTCTTTTGTTTACCTTCTTTAGCCTTTTCTAATAACTTGATCTTTGGAGCACCTGGTAAACCAAGAGATTTAGCAAATTCATCTAATGGTAACTTGGTAACATCAAACACTTCTTTATCTTTTTGAATGTATATAGACTTGAAGTAAGAGATAAAGGCTTTTTGACCTAAGTACTTCAACTCTGGACTCTTGAAACACAATGATTGCAATTGATCTTGAATCTTCTTCTTTTTGGCACCCTTGATTGTTAACTTTTTGATATCAATCTTTCTACTCTCTACTCTTTTCAAGAATGGTTCTTCTTCACTTGGTGTTAGCATTAACATTGATTTACCAGCTCTACCAAATCTGGCACATCTACCAACTCTGTGAATGTAGGTTGGGACATCTTCAGGACAATCAAGTTGAATGACCCAATCAATAGCAGGGAAATCTAAACCTCTTGCAACAACATCGGTAGCAAACAAACAACAATGTTGAGCTTGACTGAACTTAAGTGTTGTTTCAATTCTAGCCTTTTGCTTTTGTCTACCGTGTAATTTCATTAATGATATACCCGGTTGTAACTTTCTGAATGATTCATATATGTAATGCACTTGCTTTGAAGAGGAAGCAAACACTAAAATTTTGGAGTCTAAATGGGATTTCATAAAACTCCATAGGATATCCAATTTTTCAGGTAATTTAGTGACGATATAAGATTGTTCTAATGATTCAGGAGTGGTGGAATCACTGTCACTTGAAGTGTTTATGTATGTTGGGTTCACCAATGACAATCTCGCCAAATCTTGAACAGATTTTGTTTGAGTAGCTGAGAATAATAATGTTTGTCTATCAGGTGGTAAATTACTGACAATACTGTCCAATGTCTTTTTAAAACCCATATCTAAGATTCTATCAGCTTCATCTAAAACCAAACATTGCAAATTGTTCAAATTCAAAGTAGCTGATTGATCCATATGTTGTAATAATCTACCAGGAGTACCAATTAAGATATTAACTTTACCAATTCTTTCTTTTTCATAGGCATAATCTTTACCACCAATCACTAAACCTGCAGAAAAGGTATTATGCTTACCAATTTTCAATAGCACTTCGTAAATTTGCATTGCCAATTCTCTTGTTGGTGAAATAATTAAGGCTCCAACACCATCGTACTCGTTCCAACCTTCATGAACTAATCTTTCAATCACTGGAATCAAGAATGATAATGTCTTACCAGAACCAGTTCTTGCAGCTCCCAAAATATCATTACCCTTCAAGGCAACAGGAATAGCTTCTTTTTGAATGTCTGTCATGGAAATAAAACTGGATTCAGTTATTCCTCGTAGAGTATTTTTACTAATAGGTAGTTGGTCAAACTTTGTCACGTTCTTGTTAGCATTGATGTCATAGTCATCTATCTTTTGCTTCAATGCTTGTAATTCTTTTTCGAAAGCTTGAGCTACTTTTCTTTGTTCTTCTCTTGTAATCTTTTTAACTTTTCTGGCCATGTTGATAATTCTTTATACAAATGATTGCTGAACAGTTATAGTTTTTATAAGCAACAAAATTATATTGGCCAGGATCCATAACACTAATAAATATCAATAATAAAATGAAAATAATTTTTTTGAAATTTTTTTTTCTTCGTAAATTTTTTGGATTAGGTAAGTAATTGGCTCATCTCTTGTTGTCAAGGCTGTGTTAAATGTTAACAACTAGTTGACGCGTCGGTGGTTTTCAGATTTTTAACATTTGCGTCGATTTTCTTTTGAAATTTGGAGATGCTTCAATCTTCAGATTTGGTTTAAACCGATTCAGCAGCCTAAAAAGTATGATTGAAACCGCTTGTAAATAGTTAACTTGATAAGAAGGATTGAAGCTTAAATATAAACCTAGACTCAGATGTTTGTTTAAAATCTGGGTATTGTGGAGTATAATCTAACCGAGGTTTCTCAGACGTGAAACTATAGAAATAGAAGTAAAAAAGGGAATAGTCTCTTCGTTATTCAGCGTCATTTGAGAGACTAGCTTCTCTATGGGAGTTCCTTGTCATTGACTGTAGATAAAAACAATTATATTTACCATTTGAAAAAACTCTTTAATAATATTTGCTTGATATATGTTAAAAATGGGCGATACTTTATATGATTAACAAAAAAACTTCATCTGCTGTGTTTCGGTAAGCAACAACCTACAATCTCAGAAAGTAGAACCTGTTCGAAGTCCTTGGTGGTTAAATAACTGTTAGTAAATAGTAACATCTGCAAAATCGCAAGTTTAAAGTCATTTATTAAACAATCAAAACTGTCATTTCAATGATCATCCTATCATATCCCATTGGGCTTATACTAACCTACAAAGAGGAAAAACACAAATATAAACCAAGAAAACAAAAAAGCATAAAAAAAAACAAACATCGTAATCTAAAATAGTACTGGCAAACACAAAATGGTAAATATTCAAAACCGACTAACCCATACAAACGTTCCAGTCCAGCTTATTGGTAATGATTTGCCTGTTATAGTAGCGTGCTTCATCCGGATTAGCTTTCCAAAATTCCTCAACAATATCCCAAGCCTTGCAAATATTTGCTTCTTTAATGCATGAAATGATTTTTAAATATATAAGTTTTAACGTTACCCTATCCCTATTTTCAGCAGCTGCAGCACCGGCAACCAGTAGAGGGAATGCTATGTACGAACTAAACCTGGTGCAGAGCAGTACCTCCATACCTCTATACAGATATAACAACAACCGTTTAACTTCAAAGTTTTGTGAAGACATCTCCTTGATCTTGACTCTCAAAACTAAACCAATAGTAAGTTGCATGACTTCAAAATGAGTCAGCTGCAGTTCTGTTTCTCTCGGATCTGTAATTGCTTTCAAAGAGGGAGACTTGGTGTAGTTTTATCAATCTTTTTGATTAACTTTGTACTTTCTCTGTCGCAATAATCATGGAATTCAATTCTAGCATCTTCATAAGCACTATATTCATCTGATGAAATAATTCTGAACTTCTCTTCATCCGTGGTGGCTTTTTCTACTCCTAATTTGTCCTTCATAGCAAATAATCGGTTTTGTTTAGCAATTAAGTCATCGTAAAGGTTGTTAATTTCACCTAACCGGATATATAATCCAACACAACTTCCCATAAATGGATCAGTAAGATTATCTTTTGAGAAATACAGAGATTCTACTGGCCTATATCCAATATCAAAATCTAATGGTACTTGACCTTGTCCATCAAGATCATCAAAACTGAGACTTAAAACCTTCTTGTACTCAGGTAATGGGAATACAGTACCAAGTTTCTCGCTTGTTGTGACTTTAAGGACATCATGATAAAAGAAACAGTTCAACACCCACAGAGCAATATTTTTATTTGAAACTAAATCAACAAAATTGGCTAAACCAACTTTTTTAAATATCAATCTTAGCTTTTCAAAAGATTTCTTCCATTCTTTAATGTCACCTGTAGATGTAGCAATCAAAATATGGCATGAAAGACAAACAACAGTGTATAGTTAATTCTCACTATCGACTTGAGGTGGTCCAGATATAAATCGGGATATATTTTCATCACATAAATCCACTGAATTTTTGATATACTCTTCTGATTTTATTCTATTTTCATCCGTAGTCACCATTCCACCCCATCCACAAAGTGCGTACATAATAGCTTTATCTTTATGACTAATAGGTACAAACAGTTTCATACAATGATTGTATTTTTCAGATGATGAAACAAAATACTTAAAGCTATTCAAAAATGATCTAGCTGCGTCATCCAGTTCTGATGCAGTATATGAAGAGAGCATTGTTTGTGGACTTGAATGATATGTTACCACTTTGTTTTTCATTTCTTGGAAATCAAATGAAGCGCTGAACATTGAGTTCAAGTAAGGTGGTGGATCAAATATACTTCCAGGTGATTGAACAATGGCTAGTCATGCATTAAAAAATGCATCGTTGAAGTTATTAATCTGTGAATTGGTATTAGATCTATCAGTATCAAAGATAGCAGTACCTTCTTTATTTTCAAAAGATGAAGGCATCTTCACTTGATCTGTTGCAATAATTTCAAAATCTTCTAATCCAGCATCCATCTCAAGAAGTGGCAATACAGCTGAATCACTGACAGCTTTTTGTACAGATTCAGTATCTTGGTCGGTTGAATTTCCATCTTTTTCATAAATATATCCGGCTGTGTTCACTTCAAAGCTATCAACAGCGGCCACCACATTGTCTTATTATTTACCAATCTTCTGGTGTTACCAGAGCAGCTGAATGTTCTCTCAAAACTTTCTATTGGATTATAATCAATTGTAATATTTGGTTGTTGTGAAGAACTTTGATTTGAGTTAAATATATCGCACGTCGCCCGATAAGCGGGGGTTCGAGTGGAATTCGGAGCTGATTCTCTATCTTCAATTGATTTCATTATTTTAGATTTCCGTGAGATGTAATCAGTATAAACACGAGGGATTTTTCTTTTGATACAAGCTGTACAACTAGTTTTTGATTCATCACACTTCTTCTTCTGTCTTTTGCAATGGTTGTATCTTCCATTTGAACGGCTTGCTTTGATAGGAACAAACTTGTAGTTGAAATTTTTTGAATCGCTACGTTCAAGAGAACGTTGATCAGTGACTGATTTGGATTTCATTTTTGACACAGTATTGTGTAATCTAAAGGAACTGGTACTCAATTTGAACATAAGGAACCAAAAGTACAATTTTATCAGCGATGAATAACTTCATTTTCTAGCTTATGAATCCATCGGTGGAGACTGATTGTTGTTCTCTTTTTTGTTCAACGGTTTATAGAGCACAACATTCGAGCCGCTCGAGATAAGAAATAATTGTCGGATCTGTCGGATTAATATATATTCCATAGAATTAGATCGGATTTACACGACTATTCAAGCTTCTTAAGTAAGCTATTCATCTACAATACTTTGGTTAATAGTATGAATGAAATATTGTAATAAAACAGTATAAAAATTTGTTGGGTACTTTCAACTACCGTAATACAATATGAACAATGATTATGCTGTTAATATACAATCCAATAGGATTTTTCAGATGAATATATCTCGGGATTGAAACTATGTAAATATTAAATTCCATTGAAGAAATTTATTATGATTTGTCCAACAAATTATTATACAATTATTTCTCTACATTACCACCGTCATTCGTTCCTCGAATATATAAATGATGATATAGTTCTATAGTTATTTTGCTTGATTATATATTTTTCCTTATAAAGGAAATCATGGATCTTTTTCCCTTCTATTACAACAAGATACAAATATAAATACAATTTATTATTAGATTAAATAACCGCGATTATGTCATCATCTTCACAAGAATCCTCCAACGCTCAAGTCCCAAAACTATCCCGTTAATAATGCATGACGCAGGTTGGGTTGCGGCGCTTACTAATAAAAAAAAAGCGGTTTTGTACCCTATTGGAGATAAACGTTACAGGGAACAAACAGATTTTAAATGTTTTTTAGACAATTATATATCTGTATACATTCTTATTTATTGGTGTTGCTATTCCGCATCATCTCAGCTTTTTTCTCCTCCTGCTTGTCATCAAATTTCATCTTCTTAGCCAACTCAGTGTCTTCAAATCTGAACTTTGGATCGTTAACGCAGAATGGATGCTTCAATAACTCACCAGCAGTAGGTCTATTCTCAGGCTCGATTTCAAAACATTTATCCAAGAATTGGGAACCTTTAGGTCCCATCAACTTCTTTGTTTCTTCAGTTATCGGTGGAGCTGATTTGGTGCCCAACTTCAAGATTGCACCAGCAACAGCAAAATCGTGCCATGGTCTCTTTCCCGCATACATTTCCAAAACAACACAACCCAGTGCCCATATGTCAACCTTAGCATTATAACCTTTATGAACAGTGTTATCTATAATTTCAGGTGCCATCCAGAAAATAGTACCTTGGAATGACATTGCTGATTCGTTCGAGTAAATATCTTTGGCTTTCTTACTGATACCAAAATCAGAGATCTTGCAAACACCATCAGTCTCCAATAGCAAATTATCAGCTTTCAAATCTCTGTGCAAAATACCTTGAGAGTGAATATAACTCAAACCCTGTAGAACTTGTTCTGTTAATGATACAATTAAGTTTTCAGGGAACATTCCATAACTTCTTATTAAGTGACCAATTGAGCCACCAGAAATATATTCTAAAAATATACTGTATGTATGTTCTTTTTTCTCAAAACCTAGATATTGGACAATGTTTACATGATCTAAATCCTTCAGGGAATCAACTTCAGCTTTGAAAGTATCGACAATTTCTTTAGTTTCTCTGTTATTGATGAACTTGGAAGATATAGACGTTTGTTTAACAGCAATCATTTCACCAGTGGTAACATTCAAAGCAAGGTAAACTTTACCAAATGTTCCAATACCAATTAACTCACCTTTAACCCATGCAAACTCTTTGTATTGTCCTGTTTGGTTTCTGAGCTTATTCACAAAGTGAGATCTGTTACCAGCAGTAACTTCCACTGTCTTCTGACCCCACATCTTGGTACTAGTTCTTCTTAACAAGCTACCAGATGATCTCGAACCTCTTTGGTAACTTTCCGCAGCCTTTTTAGCTTCTTGGGCCACAATTCTAATACTCTTCATTCTATGAATTTTATTAACAGCTTCTGGTGGTGTTAACTTGTTTTTCTGTCTTCTTTTCTCTTGGGTGTTAGCAATAGCAACGGCAGATCTTGAGGAATTAGGTTGCAATTTATCCTGGTTTGGATATTCAGCAATTGGTGAAACTGGAGGTGAAACGACCTCATCAATGATCAGCTTATCTAGATCAGTGTTGGGGAAGTAAACTTCCAAGTTATCATACAAAACAGCAGCCGGTGGTCTGATATCAAGCAGTGAGTCATTCGAAGACGATGTCAAGAAAGTACTCTCAGGTTCAGTTTCGGTGTCCACAGTAGCACTTGATGAATGCACTTTACTTTGTGTACTTTCTGCCGATTTCGTAGGCGGTTTAGCAAACAAACCATCATCTGAATCATCTGAATCGCTATCACCACTATCTTCAAGACTAGGTGCATCTGTAAAACTAATGACATTTTCCTGAAATGGATCAAAAGTAGATACTTTGCCTCTAGTTGTTGGTTTTCTCTTAAGAGTCTCCCCACTTGAAACCGTTAGCAATCTTTTTAGTGAATCAGTCTTTTCAAGATTAGCAGATTGTTCAAAAGCAGCCATCGGTAATGGCGGTGGTGGTTTTCTAATACCTTTTCTAGGCGCTGTTGGTGTCGATGCCTCTGATTGATCATGAGAGACAGGTGCTGGTGGTGCAGTTCTATGCGCAACCAAACTGTCTTGTCTTATAAATGGAGATTCACGACGCTTGTCAAAGTCAATTTCTCTCTTTTCAGGTCTAATCACTCTAAATGAATTATTCGAAGATGTAGAGCTGATTGTACTATAAGTACCTGTTTCAGGAATGGAAGTTGTAGTAATGGATCTAGCTCTCATAATTGAAGAACTTGTTGATTTCTTTCTTTCCAAATTTGGACGGTAATTCGTTACAAAATTGTTGTCCATGGCCATGCTATCTTTAAAGTTCAGATAATCAACCGGTTCTTTGTTTTTGTTAATTGTGGTAGTGCTAATCAAATATTGAGGTGTTGGCATGAATCTATCCGCTGATACATCAGAAGTTACAGAATTTGAATATGAGGAAGACAAAGTAACTGATGAATGATGACGAAGAGGTTGCAATGTATCAAGCTTATAATCTCTACCTGTTTCCCGTTTAGTTCTATCTCTTTGCAAACCACTATCAGCTTGATACACCATTATCTTTAAAGTACCACCCATAAAATTCGCTTGGATCAATCCGTCAAACGTACTATCATCTAAAGGCTCGCCGGGGTCACATCCAAAATCAGTCAACTGGTAGATTGTGGCCACATCAGAATCCAACCCAAGCAAATCTAAAAAAAATGTTTTCAAAGCAACCAATTCAGTGAAATGACAGACATTAACAGGTGTGAATGTTTCATTATCAGAGGTTATCAAAACGTACAAATCGCAGTTAGATTTGTTAGACACTGGTCTGAATCTTTTATCAAGACTCAAACTTAATGGTTTTGCTTTTTGATATTCCAACAACGCATTTGAAGGGGGTAGTATAGAATTCGATTTGCGTTCAATTGGACTAAGAGAGTTTGGTTGGATCGTGTTTGAAGCAGTGGCGGCAGTTAATGTGGAAGCTGATGCATTTGAAGAGAGTGAAGAATTGTTGTTTTCCCTGTGTAGTGTCGATTTTGTAACAACAGGAATCGTGACACCCGCAGGGGAAGGCTTTTTACCAACTGGACCCAACTTTTCAAATTTTGGAACATTCTTAGTCATGGTCTTTGGAGCAGCGTACTTCTTTTTGAGTAGCTCTGCTTGTTCATCAACTGACTTCTTTTTCTTGTCGTGGTGATCACTCAATATTGTACTCAATCTCTTCTTTTCATCCTGGCCGATCTTCTTCTGCTTCTTTGGATCACCAGAAAAAACTGATGAAAGTGAAGATGGAGAGACAGGAGAATCTGAATTGCGTGTTTGTCTGGTGCTGTTCAATTCTGGGACCTTGGATTTCCCAAAGAACTTGTTGAATATACCCTTTGGTGTAGTTGCATCACTTATAGAGCCCTTGGAACTTGATCTTTCGTGTTGTTTCTTGAAAGAGCTATAAGAAGTTGGTGCTTCGCTATTTAGTGGAGATATAAACTGTTGTCCACTTGATGCTGTTGTTGGGGTTGTAGAAGAAGACAATGTACCATAAGCATTGTGGTTCAGAGCGCTGACAAATAGTGATGATTCAGAAGAGTTTGATTTTTGATGTCTGTTGGAATAACCCTTGGATCCTTCTGAAGGTGAGCTCGCATTGTAGTGATTCGAATAGGTAGATCTTTCAATAGTGGAAACCGGTCTTGGTTTATTGAATTGTTTCAATAGCAACTCCTCATCAGTTGATCTTTTCAACAGTCTTTGTTTCTCCCCTGGGTGTAATACAGTTGGTAAAGTAGGTGCAGAAACAACAGGAACTAGTTTTTCGCCAATTGGTTCACTCAAAGGTCTTGGATCGGATAAGTTTCGATCAGAATTAGCGCCAATATCGGGTTTGCTCTCCCATTCGTTGGCAATGCTGTACTCATTTGTTGGGGTCTTGTTACCATAAGAGTTTCCAATAGAGTTTGTAGATGCGTTGTTTTCAGTACTTGCCTTCAGAGAAGAACATGGAGCTTCCTCTTCAGTATTGTCTAAGAAAGATCCAGTTGATGACTCTGATATCAATGAAATTGGGGATCCGGTTGTATCAGTTGCACTAGCCAATGAGCTTGACTTGCCTAATGTTTTTCGAAGCTGCTGAATAAATCTGGTTGGAGTAGACATTGGGTCATCAGTAACTAAATATGGAACATATTTCTTTAGTTCATCGTAGCTATGTAGTTTCAAAAAACTCTTGTGGGTTAAATTCTCATTAGTGAATAAAATGATCCAAGATTCATTGAATTGATGAGACTGCAACCAGGATGTAACATTCTCTATTGTCCATTCATCAGGATTATGTACGGACCAAGAAACCGATGAACTATTTGACTGGCAACCACCCCTACTTATTCTTTTTGAAGAATAGAAATCCTTAATTGCAGTTGATGACCGAGAGGTTTGTAGATCATGCATCTCTAGCTCTTGTTGGGTTGGCCGGTTTGGTAATGGAGGTGCTTCATTCTGAGTTACTGTTTCTGGCCGTGGTGGTAAAGATGGACTCAAGTTACCTCGTACTCTTTCTGGTAGTGGTGGCTGATAAGGGTTAAGGGTAGTATGGCTATCTAGATTCAAAGTGTTAAGGGTATCGTTTTTCTGTCCAGTTGTTACTGAAAATTCATTGATTGAAGGAACGTCAGAGAAGCTGAATGCAGTGTCATCCTCCAGTATCAAGTTACCAGTGCTGTTGTTGCTAGCGGTACCGTCATTTGTGATTTTCGATTGGTTCATATATTTGATTGATGATGCTGGATTCTCAAAAGAAAATTCATTACTAGGATGTGCCATTGGAGGTAACTTTGGTAATGGAGTTGGATCAGATCTGTTGAAACTAACACTATCTTGACTCATATCACTAAAGCTCATACTATTTGAGGAATTTTCTTCTTGGTCCGGTAAGTTCATTAAAGAGGAGAACTTTCTTGTGACTTGATCATACAACGGTGACGACCCCAAAGGCTTGGGTGGCACTTCAAGTTTCAAGCTATTTATCATATTGCTATTCGCATTGGAGCTGTTGAATGGTTGATTGGGATCATGGTCTTCTTTATAGTAGCGATGGGGCTGTGAACTGGTATCGTGATGAAGATTTGACACCTTGACTGGTATATTTAAAGGTGTGGAAGGTGTTAAGGACTCTAGAGATGTATCAACAGTTAGTTTTTGTTTGTTGGGATCGTTTGAAACAACTCGACGGTCAAGATGGGCACTAAGGTTTCTATTTTTAGGGCTTGGTTTCAACACCTTTTGGTCTCCAAATCTATTTGAGGATTTCTTCACAGCTATTTTAGTTTCATTTAAACTTTCAGATTTGCCCTTAGTTGGTCTGGCTGATGAATATGGTGAATCGTTGTATTGCTTAATTCTGGAATTCAATGCCAGTTTGTTAGTTATCTCGGTGGGAATTTGATCGTAAAGAAACTTGGGTAGTTGATCGTTACCACTCGACCTCTGATCTCTGGGCATATTGTATTATGATTTCTTTGTTCAAATGTAGGTCGGAGTATGTCTCACTATAACCTCATTAAGTAGTATTCTGTTTATGATAGAACTTAGCAATCTCTGTTATGATATAGGTAAAACACACTTACAGAGAATACCACAGAGATTGCATCTAGTTCTATTGTGTTATTGATTCTATGGTGCATACACCGTGGGTCGCACGTCTTCCATTGAAAATGCTGATATTTTTATTTACGTTTTTGATTAAATAACATACATCAATAAATTGAAAATAAACAAGATATTGTCATTGAACTATAGAGTTTGGTAATATATATATATACACGAAGTCAAAATACCTATTCACATCATAACATGGCATGGAGAACTAAGCAAAACAGGAGGAATGTAAGGAAACAGTAGGTTGGACTGGTCAAGCACTTTGAACCTATCAAATATAGCGTCATTTCTGTATTTAAACGTTTAACTTAAGCTCGGATATTCTCAAAACAGTCAAATCATGCTTCACCTGAACGTGTCTGGTATGTCTGTTTCTTCTCTTTGTTATTTCTTTGACGTACATTGGTTTCTTCGTTTTCTCTAAAACGACAGCTTTAATTGAGAATAAATCAGGATTGATTGAATTTTCAGAGTGGAAAGTGTAGTTCTTTGAACCGATGGTGGTGACATCGTTGAAATTTAGTATATCTCCTATTTCGGCATGCTTCATTCTGAAAGGTAAAATAACTTCATCACCTTCAGTGATTAAGTATGGTCTGTTGTGAACTCTAATTGAAGCATATAAGTTTTGTTCGTATTTTAATGGGGTTAAATCTGGAACTGATTGTGAGTTTTGTTGCAATTCCTCTATTTGTGAATTGGAGGTTGATGATGATTCTGTAGATTGTATTTGTTGTTGCAGTTGTGTGTTGACAGATGTGAATGAACGGTTTAAAATGAATGGACTAGCGACGGATGTTCTCACGGCGGTTCTCGTTATTATGGAAGGGTTTAATAATCTGGTAAATGATCTCGCTAGCATTATGTCTATATGTGTTGATTTGGTATATGAGTACTAAGATGAGTGTAATGAACAAGAGGATGATTACAAAACACACACACCCATCAGGTATGTCTTATATCGGTCTCGATATTTATTCATTCGCTGATTGATCTTCAAATCGTCAAAAATTTTCAGACTAAATTTGGAAGAGTCGTGTAATTGCCAATTATTATGTTACTCCTTATATAATACATTAAGTACTAAACTGATCTCTAGAAATTCAACTATACTATAAATTTATATACTAATCACACAAGCACCTTCCATATCAAAATGCCCACCTCCTTCCTCACTTACTCCTCCTTTCTAGCAGTCTTGTCAGCCTTTAATTGCTTCATAACCTTCTTTCTTTGCTTCAACATGTAGCTGTACAATGTATATGATCCTGGAATGTAAGTAAGTAGACATCCAATCAAAAAGTACTTGTACCAAGTGCCAACAACATACTCAGCTTCGTCCAATGACTTATAGATCATAGCACACTCACTAGAAATACCCATTGGGTATAATACTAAGAACGAGTTGTATCTGAACCACTTTAAGAAAACAGGTGGGTTTCCATCAGTCAACATGTTGATAGCATAGTAGTAGTATCTCATAATTTCAGTGATTGACCAAGCAATGGTTAGTGTGATGTATGCCCAGTGTCCGTTGGCTGGTGAGTAAGGTAACACTGTAAAAATACCAATCACAAGTAGTAATCTTGAAGCAACTTGCATAACTGTTGTCATCAATGGTGATTTGGTGATACCTGCAACAGAGGTATAAACTTCAACGAGTGCGAAGCATTGAATGATGATTGTCCAAAAGGAAGTAAGTTCGAACAATTGATAATCCGAATGAAAGAACAAACTAATAATAAGATTCAATAAAACATATCCCCAAAGAGATCCTGAAACAATGTTGTAATTGATAACCCATTCAGATTGGGTTGAAGTAGGTTTGGCTTCTTTCTCTGTTGCAGATTCAGCAACTGGTGTTTTCTTTGCAATGTTTTCAGACATAATTTCAGCAATAAATTGATAACTATTTCAAACTCTTATAGTAACAGAAATTGATTTCAATTCCAGTGATATCAATTGAACAAACAAGAAACCAACAATATATCAATTGCTAATGGATGGGTTGATTTTTTAACTCCATATCGATTATTATCTTCGCTCGATGATTCATTATTATATAAGCACCAGGACTGGACACTTATTTGTATTACAGAGCGTTCTAATCATAACCAACTACTAACTTCTTCCAGCTATTCGAATACAAGTAGATTTAATACAAAGCTTCAGTATAAGTTTCATAATTCTGGAATATTACACCAGGTCTTTCAAAAACTTTCAAATTGTGGAATTTTTATCTTTATCGTACAAGAATTAGTTACAAATGAAAAATTCTTTCAAAATCTAGCATTCATACTTACTCTATTTTAGTTTTCTAGAAGTGTTGGTCTAGAAAGTTAGACATAAATAACCATTTCCCTAGTGGTCATTGTGTTCAGTTATTTTGGAAGTATACGAAACGAGACATATTGGTTGACAATATAGTTGCTTATCAAAGTAAAAAGACAGCTTCTGAACAGCAAGTGCCATGAGTCTATGTATACTGTTTCATATTCGAACATAATCAGGTGATCTTGAAAAACAAAAAAAATCCATTATCTGCCGGTATAAACAAGTAAAATGGAAAGGAGTTGGAATCCAAAGGACGTGGCGTGGAATTAAAAGCTATTCTAAAGGATCAAACAATAGGGGGTATGAGAATGATAAGTAAGTTCATTCGAGCAGAGGGTGCATATCAAACGATGTATAATTCTGAAAATTATTCTTCCGATAGGCCTTGCTTCTTTGTTGCACAAAGAGTGTTATATAGGTCAATAACGACAACAACAGGGAGAATATAATGATACCAGTTCAAGTTCAAACCAAGGATGATATGACCTAATGCCGGGTAATGATTTGTACGACAGATTAATGCCAAGAGGAACAACGTGAATCAACGGTTGGGTAGCGGCTTTTTCAACAGCCTTTCTCTGCGTTTCCTTCCTCTACTGAGATGGGAACAAACTGCCCGTTTCTTTATGGTCTATTTCAGTTTTGTCCATTTTTACATATGTTCTTCCAAATGCTATTCTTTCATTATTACTACATTCAAAAGCTAGATCAGGTGGTCCATTTGAATCACATCAGCTCTGACCGCTTACTCAGATTGGATGTACCTCTTCAGGGAGATAGAACGTACCATTGGTTTAAATCTACAATTAAATTTCGATGATCACTAAGGATGCAACTATACATAAAGAAAATATATATTTATATAAATTGCCAGTATTGCAAAATGGGGAAAACAAAAAAAAAATCATTGCATCATAAAATGGAAAACTTTATATATATATGTATTTATCAGCAGCAAGAAAAAAACTAAAACGGGTTGTTAAAAAATCAAGTATAAAACAGTAGTATAAAATTTTGAAATTGAAAGCAAGTAAAGAAGAAAAAAAGACGCAAAACAAGAAAAGCAGAAGGATTAATATGAATAGAAATTAATAAAAGTATTAAAAAAACTAACTGAAAAAAACAAAAAATAGAAGAAAAGATAAGGTAACAAAACAATACATATTTGAGAGAGCCTATGATAATAAGCAAACCGGGGTAGTTGTACTTGAAATGATAATTAAAGGGAGAAAGAAAAGGAAACACAAAGCAATCGTAAAGGACAACATATTAAAATCATCATCATCATCATTATCACTACCATTGAGAAGATAATACTAAATTAATCAACAAAACTATCATGAACCTTGACTGCTGGATCTAGTCAACTCATTATGATCATCACCAGAAATGGCAATATCATCATCTTCATCATCGTCATTTGGTCTGATGGCAAGTTCATCCGAATCAGAATCAGAATCAGAGACAGGTAATTCGCTGACACCAGGAACACCCAGATGGTAATTTAGAGACCCGTCAGCTTGATACAGGGGATGGTTTTCTTTAACGTAAGATTGTCCATCGTCATTTGGATCTTCGTAATCGTCTTCCAAGTCGTCTCCATCGTCAACGGTGTTGTATTTACCAATAATTTGTTGTTGTGGGTGTGGCAATTGGTATGATTCATCGTCATCTTCAGATTCGGCTTCTTCAAGAACATCAACGTCATCATCTAAGCCACCAGCGTTCATTCTATGGTATGGATGACCACCAATTGAAGATGAAACCAGGTTGTCCTGTTGAGATTGATGTCTTATTTGTTGAGGTTGAGAGTCTTCATCTTCAGAATCTTCATCCGAAGAACCAAATTTATCAGGTAGATCACTTGTCATTTGTTCCGCCAAGTATCTTGCAAATTTGTCAGGATCAAGAGCCAACGATTCTTGTTTTGAGTAATTTTGTGAATCTTGTAACGATGGTGATTGTTCAATTAAATCGAATGGTGTTTGATATTCTACACCTGTGTACATATCATCTTCGTCCTCTTCCTCTTCTCCTTCTTCTTCAAGTTCTTCTTCAGGATCATCATCATTACCCAAAACAGCATTGTATTTATTTCTTGTCTCCACTAAGGTTTCATTCACATAGTGAGTCCATTCAGGTAGCATGATGGCATCTTCAATAATACTTGATTTGCTGTTGTGTAAATGTAAGGACGTAAATTTAACAACTTCTTCAGCAATCAAAGTCAAATGACCCATATATCCCAGTCTTAAACCGGTTTGTTCTTCATAATCTAAACACCTTATATGACCATCAATAATTAATTTAGTAATATTACCTCTACCAAATAAATCAACAGCCAAATATTTATTGTATCCAATTTCCATTGAAGCATTCAATATTTGTTGAACGATATCAAAGACAACATTGTGTAAGAAGTTATTCCATGGGAACTTGAAAAACATGTTCAAGATTGTTATTATAACGTTGTTGTCGTATAGAGCAATCTTTAATTGATCACCAACCGCTTGGTTTCTTCTCAACAGCTGTTCCATTTCATCGTACTCTAACGTTCCATGTTGATCAAGATCGAAGGAAACGTCACCTTTATGGTCTTCATTTTCATCATCTTGGTTCAATGTCGTTTCAGTATCATCACCAACTTCGGTTATCTCATGTTGTGGTTGTTGGGAATCGTCATAATATTCATGTTCGTGCTGTCGTTGTTGTTGATATTCGTGTCTAGCAGGCAGAGACGGCGAATGTTGTTCATTAGAATCATCATTATCATCTCTATAATCAGGGCCTAATTTCAAGTTTTCAACATCCCTTGAGATATCAACTTCAACTATGGAATCGTTTGAAATAACATCAGAATCCCTCATCAAGTCTTTTTGTCTTTGGATTAGACTTTCACGAATTTCGTCTCTTTCTTTGACAATTTCTTCACCCTTTTCATGATTCAGTAAAGCCATATTTGAACAATGAATTAATTCAGCAACCAATTCACAAATCTTGAATCTTTCAAAACCTAAAGGTTCAATTTGACCAAATGGAGTTTCCAAAACTTTATCTGTTCTTCTTTCCAACATCTTGGTGAAATCATGCATTGCTTCAGAGAAAACCTTGACTAAAGTACCTAAATAAATAGGGTCTCTTGCAGTTGGAGGATGAGAATCAATTGTGATATAAACAACAGGGACGGCATCATAATCAGAATTATTCTTTCTAATAATTTCAATAACAATGCCAACACCATTTGATAAACCGGTTCCACCATAAAGCATCATTTTAACTAACTCTCTAATCATTGGTTCACTAACCAGCTGCCTACTTAACTCATTGGGTCCGATTGTTGTATTTTCAGCATTGTTTGCAGATATTGTAATAAAAGCTTTCAAGAAATCTCCAGCGGCACTTTGAACAGAAGATGGAACCTCAGGGCCCAAATAAGATATCAAAGCTGGTATTAAACCTTGATCTTTCAAGACGTCAATAATACCAGTACTTGAATCCGGTTTATCTGTAGAGATAACCTTCAATAAAAAGTCCATTAATGGTGGAGCATCGATATGTCTCATGAATCTTTCAATTAAATATGGTTCTTGTAAAATAAAATTTATCATTTCATCCATCTTAATTTCTAATAAATGTTCATTAATTTTCATAAAATAAGTGGCCAAAAATATTGGTAATGGGGATGGTTTATCCAATATACTCCAAAGCTTTTCTATTAAATGTGTGTTTTCCATAAATGCATCTGTAAGAGACCAAACGTCAACAGACAATATTTCTGCAGCAACTTGGGCTCTTCTTGAATGTTGTTGGATTAATGATTCAACCTGTGCATCTTGGTGGTAATCATCGTCTTCATCCATATTTCGATCATCTCCAAATGATTCATCATCGTCTTCATCTTCGTCGTCATCATCGTCACGGTTCAATGCATCCAGTTGGTATTGATCCTTGGTTTCAGATTCAGATTCTGGATCTGAATCTGAATCGGTATCTGAATCTGAATCAGTTGAGTTTAAACTATCAGGCACTTTTGACAAAGAGCTTTTAGCTGATGTGCTGGTTTCATCTGTGAAAGTACTACCTGATCCTTGGTTTGTAATATCTTCAGATTGCGTGATATGACTTACTTGTTGAAATGGGGCATCATGAATTCCACCGTTTTCATAAACTGGTGGAGCATCATCGACGTCGTCGTCTTTAAGTCTTTGTTGATCTGGTTGTTGTTGTTCGGACATTGTTTCTTGTTGTTCTGGTTCGAGTCCTGCTGATTTAGCTTCTATAGTTTCAAGAGCTTCTTGTTCTTCCAGGCGACTTTCATACTCGTCATCTTCTACGACATAATCAACTAAAGCTTCAAGAACTTCAGGTTCTCTAAAGTATTCAACTAGTTTTGAATTGGATGCCAATAATTCCGGAATTGTTTCTTGTTCGTCCAAGAGCTCTTCTAGGGTAAATTCTGGTTTATCTAAAATTTTTGTGACTCTTGAAGCATAGTTGCTTGTGAATTTCCAAAATCCTCCTGCCATTATGAATGTAAATTATGTATTGAAAGAGTTCTGAAAGTTGAGAAATTTTTGTTTTTTCGATATGATAGACTATTCTAAAAGTTCAAGTGAATGTATAGTATATATGTAATTTGAATATGTACAGAAGGTGTTCTTTTGTGAGATCTTTTAATGCAAAATTAGTGAAAAAAAAGGAAAAGAGTGTAAAGAAGGCTTTTGTATAATTTGGTTCGTTAAAACAATGAATGCAAATGAAAAAATAGTTGAGGATATAAACAGGAAAGGGAAATAAAATGTTAATTAAATCAATAGAATAGCGTTTCCTTGTTAAGTAGTTTGAAATAGTTTACTTTGGTAAGACAACTAGACTTTGACAATTCTTTGATTTGAAGTTGAGAAAAAAAACAACTGGATGATAAAAGTGAAAACTATAGAAATCAATAGCTTTTTTGTCAATATCTCAGATGTGGTGTGCTTTTCTTTCTTTCTCTATTATGTTGGGAAAACGATTGAAACAAATTGAATACAAGTCCGTGGTATATATATATGTATATTTAAATACCAACTGAATGTAAAGTCCAAATAGTGATAGTAGTAACAGGGAAACAAGAAATCTCTATGTGGATTTGCTTTAGTTTCTATTTGAGATTTTTGAACAATCAATCGAAACACAATATAGGTAAGTTGGAACAGTTAGCTATTGCTGTTTGTTGGTATTTGCTATACTGTTATTGCTAGTGTATATATAAATATATATATATATATATGAAAAGGCAACTTGATGGTTCTTTTGATTAAATTGAAGTAAGGGGTAAAAGGTAAATAATTTCAATGGAAGTCAAAGTATTTTTACGTATCTATTTGTCAGGTAATTTGAACAAACCCATATTACGACTTGTTATTGTTGAATGCTTCGAAGGACTTTGATTCTTTGTTTCTTTGCAAGCGAATTGTGGATTTGTAGATGGACGACGATTGAATGAAAGAATACACAGAGAGAGAGGCGTTTTGCTAAGCGCTCGCGGTAGCAAGTTGGGTGAGTGGGGAGAGAATAGGGAGAACGGGGGGAAGAGAACAGCCCGGAAGTCGTGTGCGTGGGGGGAACATGAGAGGTGGAAAATGGTATGCTGAACCAGGGAGAAATCATTTCAAGGTGTTTTATACTCATAAATGAATAAATGGGTATTATAAATACAATAACAGTCAATTATGAATGAACTTTATACATTTGGTGAAAAACTAGGTATTATTTACACAAAAAACTGGGCAATAGAAGGCTATCTTGATGGCATCTAGCTACTCATCCTTCTCCCTTCAAGGCTGTGAAAAGAGCGGGTGAGTTTTATTTTTGCGACAAGAGAAATGTGATGATGTTACCGCGTCGAATTCAAAAAAAATGCTATCAAGAGGATAGACAGTACAGGATAAAAAAGTGATCCTTTGTTCAGTTGACCAAAGGTTTCTGTTCCACTGGTAAAAGCGTTGTAGTTTGTCGTGTGAAAATATATATAGTTCTTCATTAATTCTATAATACACATATAATCCTTTTTTTCTTTTCTTTTGTTGCTAAGTGCTTGATTTAAAATGTTCAATCCAGTCAACGTATCTGTCAACTAGTGCAACCATGCCATGTTTATCTTCCTCCTGTTCAAACAAAATCTCTAGTTTACTCTTCAACAAAACAGGTCCCAAATCATCCAATTCAATAAGAATCTTCAAAACTTCTAGCACTAACATAGAGAATTCACCATAGTAACGATAGTTCCAACTAATCAACTTTGAAGTCAATTTGAGAATGTAATCGTCTGAAATCATATAGTACCTAAACTGTTGTTCACCTTTAATCGTGTTCAATTTCATAAATTCAACCTTATTCGTACGGTAATAAATGTAATAGTTCAACAATTTTTGGCATGCAAAAATGCTGAAGCGGTTATCCAAACATGTTCTAAAAGGTATTAATCCGCTCTCAAATCTATGAACTTTAAAACATTCATCACCGATTAATTCCCACTCTAATGCAATATGCTGAATCGAATCAAGATCATTGTTTGATTTTTCATTTTCCCAAATTAATACCGATCTTAAATTTTCATAAAATATCAAAAATAATGAATCCAACCAGCGTTCACTTAATCTCTTCGATTTGAACTTCTTGGAAACAATAGATGATGAAACAGATCCATTTCTAGAGCTAACGGATGTGGATCTTCCTCTGCCACCTGATTCACCAATAGTGTTGGCAGTCAATTGATTGGAGTTGCTGTATTGGCTTTGGTGGTTATTATCAGAAATGGCTGAACAAGGTGAAGAATCTTCATAATATTCTTCTTCCATAACGAAAACTTTGGATCTCAGCTTCAGCAAATCTTTCCAACCTAAATGTCTCACCATAATAGCCAGTAATTCATAAGCTTCTTTGAAAGTACTTTGTAGTTTTGTTTGTTCATAGACTGTAAGATGCAACGGATCGACAGATTCAATATGTGAAGAAGGTGAAAATTCCATAATTTGGCCAACCCCAGATATGCATCCAAAAGTTTCGCAATCATTCCACACTTTTCCAAGTTTACCTTCTGTTGGTAAAGGAAACTTAAAACTCTTTGGTTTCAAGGCTCTGAAAACATCCTTCTTTTTATTAGAATACATTGAAGCCGAATTCAATGCCAATAAAGCACTATGGAAATCTTTGTTTAAGATATGAACTTTGATCAAAACTTTCCAAGCTTCAAACTCGGTAGGTAAACATTCAACAGATCTAGTTGCTGACTTTAAAGCCAAATCTGCTCTATCCTGAGACATTAAAAAGTTGCATTGTTCAATCAGCATTAATCCATCTCTCGGGTGTAATTTGATCGATTCGTGCATCAATCTGACAGCCTTGGTTTGATCACCTTTCAAAAACAATATTTTCACTTTCAATATACTGCAATTCAATCCTTCATGCTCATTTTCTAGTGTTTGGATCTCAGATAAAGTAAACTCAGATAGTTCGGTTGCGGCAACAATCTTTAGTAAAGCTTCAATTAAATTATTGTTCATAATAGTAGCTTGGTTAACTAAGTCTGATGAACCACATTGCACCCCTTTAGGAATCATTTTAACTAATACTTGAATTGCTTCTTTTGCTTCTTTGAGAGTTTGAATAGGATTGAACTTGCACATACCTGGTAGTTGTCTTTCAACATCATCTGAAAACAAAATAGATCTAATCAATGACGAGGCATAAACTTCGGTCCAAATTGGAGAGTTTTCATTTATTTCATAATAAGTCTTAGGTTTCTGTTGTCGTTGTACTTGCGGAATAAATCGATTTATAGGATATGTACCCGATGTCATTCTGAGATCACCTTTTGTAAAACAATTATAAGTACAGTATGTGGCTGTTGGCGGATGCTTTGATGATTGTTTGGCTTTATCCTTCAATTGAATGGTTTGCATGTATGTAAAAGTCGGCGCAATTGAGGATGTGTCTAATCCTATCACATAATGGTACTCACCAATAGGTTTTCTGGAAGTTGAATCATATGTGGAAAAATGGACAAGATCTGGGGGTCCAAGTTCTTTAAAATCCTGTAATACATTCAGTCTGAATTGAAGTGATTCGTTCTCGATCTCTTCTATAATTGTAGGAGCTATTATATTCGGGAATTTTATTTGCTTTGATCCCAGCAATGATGAAGGCACCGAGAATTTGAAAGGTATTGATGTTGATGTTCTTCGGCTACTTTTATCAAAACTCATTGTAGAACAAGGGGTAAGTTACGTTACTTTAACAAGTATCTAATGTTTCTAAAGGTTGTTTTCAGCCTTAATGAGTGAATCAGCTGATCAGCTTACTTTCTTGATTCATCTAGATGGCAAATTCTTTTCACGAAGGTTTCCGACCACAAGTAAAGAGGGCATGTAAATCAATCATAAGGTCCAACCAAGCCTTTAACATACACGTACGGGATGTTGTGTATAGTGTAAAAACAAAGGAGATAAAGCTAAAGAACTACAGTCGGCGACGCAAATCCGGGTAATTTTTTAAAGATTTTTACGTCGATTATATATATTGGTTGAATCACAATTCTTTTCAAATTTTTCATAATTTCCACCCAATGTTTTGTTAGCGAGGTTACTGAGAGGGAGAGAGAGGGCAGGAGATCTTATGGATGAATGAATAGATTGACAGTTGGATAGAGCGTTTATTGACAGTCCATTGCATTATCAGACTGATTGGGCTGGACTTATAAACAACCATTTTGTATCTTTGATAATATCTCCAATAATAAATATACATTAAAATATTCAACTCACCATATAATCATGTCTTTGAGAGTGCTTAATAGACTAACTTCCGCTAGCGGTAGTAGTTATAGACGTCTATTCTCATCATGTTCAATAATACAACAATCAATTCCATCAAAAGAATCTCTATCACAAGGATTAGATCCTAATAGACTACAACATATGCAATATCTATTACAATTCTATGAACCAAAAGTCGTCGAATCCATTTTGAAAGCAGAGACCCATATTGATCCAGAACATTTCAAAAACAGAAAGTTTAACCCAATCCAATTTGCTCCAGCTTATTTAGATGATTTAACCAAGTTAAACCCATACTTAGATCACTTACCAAACCAACAAGAATCATACTTAGCCATGACACAACCAAACCCAGAAGATATCCCGGAAGGTCAAAACATTGAAATTGAAGACGATAAAGCAGAAGGTAACCGTTCTGAATTGATGGAATTGGCTGAAAAGTTATCCTTGGCTACAGGTTTTGACCCATCTTACATCTCTAAATTATCAGTCAAGACATTGGTTTTGAAGACCGTTAGAAATCAAACTTCAAAGGGTAAAATTAATTCTTTCTATGCTTTAGTGTGTGCGGGTGACAGAAACGGTATGTTAGGTATTGGTGAAGGTAAAGATCCAGAAGAACCAGCCAATGCTGTTTTGAAAGCTCATTGGCAAGCTGTCAAGAACTTGACTAAGGTCCCAAGATTAGAAAACAGAACAATATATGGTAACATTGAAAACAAATACATTTCCTCAGTTGTTAACTTGAAGTCTGCACCTCCTGGTTCTGGTTTAAGATGTAACCCAATGATTTTCGAATTGGCTCAATGTGCAGGTATTAAAGATTTGAGTGCTAAAGTTTACAGATCAAGAAATAAGATGAATGTTGTCAAGTGTACTATGGAAGCATTGACTAAACAAAAGACGATCGATGAAATTGCTCTGGAAAGAGGTAAGAAGGTTGTGGACTTGAGAAAGATTTATTACTCTGTGTAGATATAGAATCCTTATATATGAGATTCCTGTAAAAAAATCATTACTGTATATATTGGCACTTTGAATTATTGTTAGTTTGACTATAAAAAATTGAAAGAATAAAATAATTGATTAAGAAATTATGTAAATAGTAGAAGGGGGAGTTTTTGTTAAACAAAGTACTGTATACTTTTGACAAATTCATTTGTTCTTTCGATATCAATAAAAGTGTACAGTATGTTGAACGAATTGAATCCCAGTAAACAAATGTTAGGAAAACAAAAAAAGGTAGAATCGTTAACGCAAGAAAGTGAATAATAATTAGAGAAAAATACTATTTGTCATATTGATAAGTCATGATGAGTTCAAAAGAGGAGAGAAATTTAAAACTATAAGCAAAGGTAAAGTAAAGGGTTTTTTCATAAATTGCGAAAAAAAATGATTAAGCTTTCGTCTTCTTTTGAGTAGCTTCAGCAACTAGCTCTTCAAATATCATGGCTTCTTCAGTTTCCCATTTTGATCTCTTTGCAGCTTTGAATATTTCACCAATGAGAATCAAAGCCTCTGCTCTTTCAATTCTTTTTTCTAGTTGAACACTATCGTCGTATAAAACTGAATCAACAACATCTCTAACGGTTGATGAAATTTCCAGATGTGAACCTTTCCAAGCAGCAGCGATAATCTTACCCATCAAAAGCTTTTCCATTTCAGCAAGATCTTCATGTGTTGGTATTGGTTCTTCTGCCTTTTTTGAGTCCTTAGATTCAGTTTCTGGTTTAGTAGTTCCTTCTGTCCTGGAATCGGTGGTTGTAGAAGTACTTGCTGCTTCTGGTTTTGAGGTAGTTTCTGTAGTCGTTTCTTCAGGAGTAGTCTTCCTATTTTCGTCTTCGCCTTCAGTTTTGCCCTCGGCTCCTGGTTCTTGCTCCTTCAAAAATTGTTCTCTTCTTTCACTCATCTTCGATAGTTCTTGCATAGTATTTTGAGCATCTAAAGCACTACTGATAGTTTTAAATGTATCCTTTATTATACCGGTCTTCTCTTTAAATGTCCCTAGCCAACTTCCCAAACCTAAAAAAGTTCTATGTGAATTTAAGAAAATGTTGGATTTGTTAATGTAGATTCTTCCAATAGCGTGTAGGATTTCCAAACCAAAAGATTCCATTTTCATGTTTTCTGCTTCTAATCTAAACTTAGCTTTAAAAGATTCCACAACATCATTGGCTTTATCTGTTTCTGTGTACAATGATAATTTAGACACCAATGTCTTTGCCAAGTTCTTTTTCATTTCTTCTTTCTTTAATCTAGCTTCCTCTTCAAATTTCTCCAGTTCATCTTTCTTTGATTTTTCTTTTTGCTTCTCAATCATCTTCAACTTCTCTTCATCTGATAGATTGGCAAACTCGCCATTTTCTAATGATAATGTACCTAATGGTGTTGGGTTTGCGTCATAATATTCACCAGCTTTCTCCTTCAATTCCTCATCAGCCTCAATTTCATATTGTTTGGATAAGTTCTTCAATAATGTAAGTTCACCAATGTAATCTAAAAATGCTTCACCACCGAAAATAGAATCAAAGAATTGTTCAGGGTCAGCCATTTCAGGATTAACTTCTTTCAAACCATGAATGTCATATTTCGAACGGAGAGTTTTATCGGATAAAATTTGATAAGCTTCTGAAATCTTCTTAAACACTTCAGCTGCTTCTTCGTCACCTTGGTTCTTATCTGGATGATACCTTATAGCTAATTTACGGTATGATTTTTTGATTTCTAAATCGGTGGCAGTTGTACTGACACCAAGGAGGTCGTAATATGTTGTATCCGCAACCATTTTTTTCTGTTGTTGGTTAACAATGAAGTATTGATATTTGTTTTGAGTATCCCAAAGCAATCAAAAAAAATAAGAGTAATGAACGCAAATTGATTTGTTAAAAAGAATATTATTCAAGTCAAGTGATAAGGATGTTAAAACTCTCTAGACTATTTGGTAACCAGAGATCCATACACATATACATTTTTTTTTTTGGAGCGATGACATTATCAAGTGTGTTTTCTTTTGGTAGAACTGTGAGACATTTTACTCTTTTTGCAAGGCTGTGCACTTCTAACAAAAAAAAGATACAAACAGACATCTTGCGGCCTGTGATCACATGTTCAACTGGGTAATATGTTGAACAGTCATATTTAAAAAGTCTAAGTTGTTTGAAAGGTGTTACATAACTAGCAGGTATGACCACAAATCATAATCCAGCACGTCTATGATTTTGAGCCTTGGAACATAACCCACCGTTCCTAATATCCTGAGCAACTAAAGTATCAGCTTCAACTCTTTTGGGAATGTATTCTAGACATTTCTCAACAAGCTCTGAATTTTCAGCAGACACCTTGACAATTCCATTGTCATCACCCATAACATAATCACCAGGATTGATAGTTTCTTCGTATGGTTCAGGATACTTGTCAATTTTGACAATTATCGGAACATTGATTCCAATCAATTTAACAACTGGGGCATGAGCAGTGGATCCTAATCCATAACTGAAAACATTTCTTTCCAAATCTTGATGTTCGTTTAAATCCCTAATACGACCAAAAACAACAGTTCCGTTAGTCTTTAAATAATTTGCTCTAGTGGACATTAATCCTCCGTATAATGCATTGTTAATTTTAACGTATGGAGCCTCCAACTTCTGTAAATTTGGAGTTAGACCAATCACCAAGATCGAATCTTGTGGTAATTTATCAATATACCCCCCTTTAATTTCCTCTACATCAGCATAGTTAGGATCATCCCGTGCTGTAAATAAGACGGTGTATGCTTGTCCAATCATTGTTTTCCCATTGCTTGAATAACGTGTAAGGTTTGGAACATATCCACCATTCGAAAGACCAAACTTCAATAATGCGTCTGATAAATCACAGGTTGAATAAGAAGATAGAGCTTTGCTAACTTCTTTGGCAGTTAGAGACATGATGTTGTTTTGTTTACTTTGGCCAAAGTCGGAAAGGAAGCTTAACTTTAGTGTACGCAATAAGTATGATCAGTTAACATACAGTGAATAATGACGCCACATTTAATTGTGTCATTCTTGGGTTCAAAGGGTCAAAGAATAAAGTAACAGCAGTTATCGTAGATTAAATAAATTGAAGATTCCCCAGGTTTCTTACGGCTTTTTGTAAGTTTGGAAGGTTAAATGGGTATCTTCAACTGTGGCGCGTGAGATTTTCGGGTGATTGGAAAGATAACATTATGGTAGTGGCTGGTGTATAGTGTAGCTAAAGTAACGATATTTATGACTGAAGATTAAAAATTGAAAACTGTTTATGGAATATGTTACTTACTTAATCAACATATACTTATAATATAAACGTATAGACGTATCTAATTATTCCAATAAACAGTAAGGTTAAAAAAGCTACCTCTTCAAATATTTTTTGTTAAAAGGTTTGAATGGTCATTAAATATTTGGAAACCATAGTTTTTCAAAGCATTTTCACTTTTTAGATGTGTATAACTTTTTTTAAAATTTCCTAATTTTGAATCACTAGAGTCTATTCAAAAGATAAATTTAATTAACAAATTTTATTGGTTTATAAATCCGTAGAACTACTACTGATCAAAGAATGTATATATTTTCCACCGTTGCAAAAACTTGCATTTTTAAATCACGGTTACCACACGGAGATAAGAAGAGCATTCGGCTATATACGGCTATAAAACCAAGGTTTCCAAAACGCACCGAAAATGACAGATCCTATGCCGAGTAATCAGAGCATTACCAGCAAAGAGTGGTTTTTTTTGGGGTTTGACATTTCATTAACTTTCAAGTTTCCCATTTTTCAAATCTGTTTTCATTTTTATATTTAACTGGACAGTTTTACTTTGCCACTTATTGCAAATTGAATTGTTCAGTTAAATATTCAACAATGGTTACAGAAGAGCTGATTGGAGAATTTGATCAGGAGAGGGGACTTCAACGGGATTCACAAATCACCAAGAGACTCTTGACAGTTTTCATGAACAAGACAGTTCCTCCAATACCTTCAGTAGATGAAAATAAACCACTACCTATATCAAATGCATCTTTTTTGAGTAGGTAGTTTTTTTTGGTGGATAAATCCTTTACTATTAACAGGATATAACAGGAAATTACATGAGAACGACTTTTGGAAAATTGAAGGTGAAGATTCAGTTGAATTTTTAGCTGCAAAATTTGAGAAAGTATTCACAAAAAGATTATTATTAGCAAAACAACAATATACTCAGGACAAACAGTTATCAGATGTAGAGTCCAAACCATCGGACCCCAATGAGTCGACAAATGCTGACGCATTCAAACCACCAAAATATATTCTTATAATGTCATTAGTGGAAACATTTGGCCGAAAGGACCTTTTTACTTGTTGCACTCGATTGTCTACTGATTTATTGTCATGTTTTACACCTCTATTAACCAAAGAATTGATTAAACTTATAGAAAGGAACGCAGCTGGGTTGCATATCTCCAAAGGCTCTGGTGTTGGATATTCACTCGGTGTTTCAATTTTTGTTTTCTTAAGAAGTTTGGCAATGGCTCATTATTTTAATCGAGGTCAAATTATTGGGATTAAAGTGAAAGCAGTGCTCACAAAAGTTGTCTATGATAAATCTTTCAAACTGACTGCTGAAAATAGACAATCAGAGTTTCCACCTTCTAAGATTATTTCAATTATGACCCAAGATTTAGCTAGAGCTGAGCTTTCTCTTACGTTTTTGGGAAACTTATTTGTTTTTCCAATTGCTCTTGTTGTTGCAATTATTTTATTATGCATAAATGTTGGTGCTATTGGTTTGATTGGTATCCTTGTATTTGCCATTGGTTTAATCCTTATCGTTTATTTCTCCAAGAAACTCATAGATTATAGAAAAGAAGCTACAAAATTTACTGGTTTAAGAGTCAAAACGAAGGAAGTGCTGAAAAATTTCAAAATGGTTAAATTTTATTCATGGGAAAATTCATATTTGAGAAAAATTAAAGAGTATAGGTATAAAGAAATGAATCAGATATGAATCATGGAATGGATTCGTAGTGGAGTGATGGTGGGTGTGAGGTGAATCAATCTACCTGCTGTTTCAGCAATGATTACATTTGTTTGCATGTTTAATATTGGTGGCATGAAAAGTGTTGCTAACATCTTTACTGGTCTCTCTTACTTTGGTGTTCTATCAAGTTTAGTGTTAATGATCCCAATGTCACTAAGTACCTGTATCGATGCATATGTTGGGCTTAATAGAGTTAGGGACTTGCTTCTCTGTGATGATGAAGAGTTGGTTGAGTTCTCAAATGATGAGTTAATGAATAATGTTGCAATCAGTATTACCGATGGTGAATTTCAATGGGGAGAAATTGACACCAACAAATCAACAGAAGAAAATTCAGAAACAACATTGGAAAATAAAACTTTTACGGGTTTACATAACATAAACATTTCCATTGAAAAAGGCGAATTTTTTGTTATCACTGGTGCAATCGGGTCAGGTAAATCTTCTTTATTGAGTGCAATTTCACGGGGAATGAAAATGACTTCTGGTTCTTTAGAAGTAAATGGCTCTTTATTACTCTGTGGATATCCATGGATTCAAAATGCCACAGTGAGAGAAAATATCATTTTTGGTAATCCATTTAACGAGGAGAGATTTCAAAAAGTTGTTAAAGCTTGTTCGTTATATAGTGACTTTGATCAATTACCAGACGGTGAGTTCACCTATGTTGGTGAATGAGGTATAACTCTTTCAGGTGGCCAGAAAGCAATAATCAACTTAGCTAGATCAGTGTATACTGAAACCGATATTTTGTTAATGGATGATGTTTCGAGTGCTGTGGATGCCAAAGTGGGTGATCATATCATGAATGACTGTATTTTAGGTTTGTTGAATGGTAAAATTAGAATATTAGCTACACATCAATTGTCACTAATTGGTGCTGCTGATAAAGTTATATTTATGAACACGGGAGGTACCATCGGTATTGGTTCCATTGCGGAGTCGAAAAATTCAAATTCGGACTTCCAAAGATTAATGGTGTTTAATAATGATGTTGAATCAAATGATTCTGTTAATGAAAACGAATTTTTTGAAAAGGAGGAAAAACTATTGGACAGAAAACCCAAAACTTTACAGACTGACCATGATACTCAAAATGAAGTCACGATGACTGACAGTATAGATTCAAAAGTTGAAAATTACATTTCTATTGTTAAAATTCTTTACAAATTGCCCAACATATTCCGAGAAACAAGTGTATAAATTGTGGACCAATTCTATAGTTATTTTTTTATCTTGTTCTCATATTTTTACTCTGTTCTAAAAAAAAGGAAGAGAGGATTACCATCTCTCTCACTAAGAAAAAACACAAATAAAATTAAATACTTCTTATTAAATATTGATTAAGTAATAAACGATTATGTCATCGCAATCACAAGAATCTCAAGCCGCTCAAGTCCCAGAATTATCCCGTTAGTCCCCCGTCCAAATTTCTTTTTGGTATTCCTTTATTCTTACTATTATCGGCTTTGAGTGTTTTTACATCGTTGTTCACAAATGTCTGGTTATCGTACTGGACAAATGAATCCTTTGAGGTATCAAATTCTGGTTATCAAGGTATATATGGGATGATAGCTGCCATGTGTTTGATACTTACTATAGTGACCTTTTTGTTGGACTCATATATGACAAATAGTGCTGCAAAACGTGTGCATATGCTTTCGCTAGATAAGATTCTTTGGGCACCAATGCCATTTATGGATACTACACCAATGGGTAGAATCCTTAACAGGTTCACTAAGGATACAGATGTCGCTGATAATCAACTGGGTACTGAAGCAAGAATCCTGATCTACGTTTGCTTCAACATTATTGGTGTTTTTATTCTTTGTATTTGTTAATTCTCATATTTTGCTATTGCTGTTCCATTTTTGTTTTTCAACTATTTCAGTATGGCAAATTTTTACTTAGCTAGTTCTAGGGATATCAATAGAATGGATGCTGCAAAACGTTCAATGATTTTTAACAATTTTAACGAGTCACTTAATGGTATGCAAACAATCAAAGCTTATGGCTCAAGTTCAGTTGAACGGTTCAAGTCTAAGAATTGTATATTGATTGATAACATGAATGAAATATCAATTATCACTGCATGCAATCAACGTTGGCTAGCGATTTATTTGGGTTATGTTGCAACTGCATTTTGTTTAATCATCTCGTTGTTTTGTGTTTTCAATCTGTTCCATATCAGTGCCTCAGATACCGGTGTTGTATTGACTTATTCTCTTCAAATTTCCAATTTCCTATCATTTGCAATTAGATCGACGACGGTTGTTGAAGGCAGAATGACATCAGTAGAAAGACTGGTTGAGTATGCTTATGATTTACCACATGAAGAGTTGGGTGGTAAACTTGCTCCTGAAAATTGGCCATATAAAAGTCATGTTAGTTTCAATAATGTTTCTATGAGGTACAGACCTGAACTTCCTTTAGTTTTGAAGAATTATAAAAAAAAAAGAACGTTGAAGGTTCCTCAAGATTGGGCGTTTGTGGTAGAACTGGTGCTGGAAAATCCACTATTTTATCCACTCTATACAGATTAACAGAACTTGAATGCGGTTCAGTCGATATTGACGGCATTGATATCTCTACTTTGAAGCTAGAATCATTGAGATCTCGACTCTCTATCATCCCTCAAGATCCTATTTTATTTAATGGGACAATTAGAGAAAATTTGGACCCTTTCAAAGAAAGAACTGACGAAGAACTATGGGATGCTATGAGAAGATCTGGGTTGATTGCTGGCGATGTTTTATCTACAGTTATTCAACAGAAGCTTGATTTGACTGAAGAAGCTAACGATCAAGCTCATAAATTTCATTTAGATCAGTTTGTGGATGACGATGGTTCCAACTTTTCATTAGGCGAAAGACAGTTATTAGCATTGGCTAGAGCATTGGTGAGAAGATCCAAGATTTTGATTTTGGATGAAGCTACTTCGAGTGTCGATTATGAAACTGACCATAAAATCCAACAAACCATTCAAAATGAGTTTTCGGATTGTACCATCTTGTGCATTGCACATAGATTGAAAACAATCATAAATTACGATAACATTTTAGTGTTGGAAAACGGTGAAGTGAACCAGTTTGGTAATCCTTGGAAATTGTTTAATGAAGATGGTATATTCCAAGAGATGTGTATCAAATCAGGTATACAAAAGGTTGATTTTGGATTAAAAAAAGGATATATAATACTATAATACCCCTTTCATCCTTACCTTGATTTTTAATAATCTGAAGCATTACATACTAGTGCTATATGTACAATCTACTTTTTCTCTGTGACTGATTACAGATTCTAATATTAAACTTAAGTTGTGACCCGTACACTGCCGTGTTTGACAGATACTCCAATCAATCAACGATATTAAGGTGAAGTGATCATTAACCGCCCATTTCATTTTAATCTATAATATCATGCAGATTTAAAAGGTTCACATATGACCCACAGCATGCCTATTGTAGCAAAGAACCAGTACAAAGGTAAATACAATTGTAGTTTGACGTCAACAAACGAAATGTAAATATTGATGAACTGTAAAACATCATGTCTATTTACCCCGAGACGGTGGTTGGCTCGTACTTCCCAATTAGGGAACTGAAAACACAGACCCTATAAGTGCGGGTAGTCCCTATTAAGCATAGACATACATTGGAAGCAAGTCCACAAAAACTTAACCACTGTGGATGTTCTTAACCACCCGGTTTACAATTGCTTTAAATTTATATTCACAGTTTTACCACCTAGTACTCTGTTAATGCAGCACATCTAAAAACCATTGGAAATTCAACAGTTAACAAACAACAATACGTTACGATTCATACCTTCATTTCTTTAAAACGATGAGAAGCCCTGGAAAAGTCTATTTTTCATTTTGACGCGTTTATTTTTTTGTTTTTTTACTAGAGGAAGATGTGCGGCTCGAGGAACTTTGCAGTTTTCTTTTTATTCTTGTAGTGCCATATATGTAGTAGTGAATAAATATTGGGTTAATTTAGCTACACACACAATGTCTAGCTACATAAAAGACATCTACCTAGATTACATAATACAGTACCAAGTATTTTCCAAGAATTTAACAGTTCTTTGTGAAACTTAACCCTGTTACATAGCTAAACATCATTTGATTTTTGTAACATTTTTAATTAAGTGAGTGGATGCATTACCTTTAGCCATATTCATTGGAGGGATGAGAAAGAGGAAAAGAATATTTTTCTTCTAGAAACCCATCACATGTTTTTGCAAATTTTTCTTCTCAATTGTAAATAAACACCGGCCTAGACCTACTACAATAGGGTGTTTAGTCAACATTGTGTCAAAATTTGCATATGGTCCCTTAGTAAAACCTTCAACAAAGCTCTCGAGGCAACTGAACGGTTGTAAATTGGTGGAATATCCTTCCCAAAAAGGCAACTCTGCAACAACAAGACGAAATGACTTCAGGCTGTGCAAGTACAGAGAAAAAAAAAACTCTTCCCCAGACAGAGTACTGTTCTTTTTCAAGGAGCCTCCCCTTTTGAAGTACTGGTATAAATATAACTCGGTTTGTCCTCTTGGTATTACGGTTTCTATATCATCAATTGGTATTTAAATCAATATCAATAAAATCAATCAATTTTATTTTTATAAACACAAAAACAAAAAAATATGTCTACCGCTTCCGACGTTTTAGCAACCATTGGTACCGTGCTATGGTGTATCCAAATGATTCCACAAATCATCCACAACTATAGAAACAAAGATACTACTGGTTTAAATGAAGTGATGGTTTTCTTGTGGTGTCTATGCGCCCCATTCTTTGCTGTTTATTTTGTTGGTGTCGAATCATCCATTCCAATTCAATTACAACCACATTTATTTGGTTTCTTTTGCTGGATTGTTTACTTACAAGTGATGTACTACCCACCTGTTCAAAGACCAAAGAAGCAAATCATTATCAGAGGTGTTGGTTATATTGTTTTCCAAGTTGCACTTGAATTATCCTGTATCATCCCATTGAAAAAATTATACAGAGATGGTACTGAATGGCCATTATTAATCTTTGGTATCTTGGCTTCAATTTTCTTGGCTCTAGGTCTAATCCCACCATACTTTGAATTAGCTAAAAGAAAAGGTAGAGTTGTTGGTATCAATTTCGTTTTCTTATGGACCGATTTAGGTGGTGCTCTATTATCATTAGCTTCATTGGCTGTTGATACTGCTGATATGGATATTATGGGCTGTGTCTTGTATGCTATCTGTGCCGCTTTGGAAATTGGCATAATCACAAGTCAATTTATCTGGTGTTTAAGATTCAAGTGGTTTGGTAAATCTTCCGCTGATGAAACCAAGGATCTAGAATCTCAATCTTCCAACTCTTATGGTTCTGATTCCTCATTAGATCTAGAATTCACTAAAGTTGGAGCAGAAGAAGCCATGAATAAGAAGGAAGGCGACGATGTTGTTATTGTGACTGAAGCTGAAAAGTCCAATCCTACTCCTGCTGATCCAATCAATGATGAACCACTAGAAAGTGCCACCACTTTGGTTTAATGCGAAATGATGCCCTTTGATATAATACCTTAATTAACTGCATATTTGTACCTAACTTTTTTTTAATTGTTTTTGCTACGTTTTTTCATCATTCTTCATCTGATCTTGCTATTATACATGATTTTTTAGCCTTTTAATAATACGTTTAATAATAATTATACCAACAAAAAAACACAAACGACAAGCATTGTAATAATCAAACAAGTATATTTTGTATCATTGCTTTGTTAATGTGACGTAGACAAAAAAAAAAAACAGAATAAATATAATAAATAATAAATAAATGTAATAAACAGAGAATAGAAACATAGAGAACAAAAAAACATAATAAATAAATAAGTAAGCTGATACGGAGATTATCCTTATTGGAGTACTATGACCATAAATCTAAAAGTTAACCAATGGTTCAATTGATAAAATCAAACATCACCAGTCATTGAGCATAATACAATTATTAGTTTAGCAATTGAAAAGAAACCATGCAACATAATAACTATAATTAACAAGCATCAGCTTGATGGGAAATGTAATCAACTGTCTGACCAACTGTCTTCAATGAATCAGCTTCGGAATCAGGTATTATGATTGAAAATTCATACTCAATTTCCATGATAACTTCAACTGTATCAAAAGAATCCAAACCTAAATCTTTAGTGAATGAAGAACTCAAGCTAATTTCTGTACCTGGCTTAACTTTGTTGTAAGATTCAAGCAATTCGATGATCCTTTCTGTTATGATTTCTTTGGTTAATGGTGGGGCATGACTGTATGATCTTGTGAACGATGAAGTACCATCGAGTTGTTGTAGGCTGTTCAATATGCAATGTTGATAACTAGAAACGTTCAATTGATTAACTGAACATCTATTGGCAGCAAGAATTATTCCTCTTTTAGCAACTGTGGAAAGGACGCATCTCTTGGACAAAGCGAACGCTTGTCTGGAAGATCTTGAAGTAAGTGATCTGAACATCTGATGTGATAATTTTTTGAGTGTGATTCTGGTCTAGGTTCCCGTCCAATGGGGTTGAATATTATCAAAGTAATAGCTATGTAGTGATGAATCGATCAAGTGTTAGACCAACTGGTTATCATTCCAATAAAACAAATTATTGAAATGTAAATCAAAAGAGGTAGAAGAAGCTCTGCTCTCTCTCTCCGTTCCTAGTAATGGAAGCGAAAAAGAGGGGAATTAGTTTAATTTGCAGTTTGTTACCGGGTAGTGGCCAAAGAGAGAACAAAACACAGATATAGCAAGGGGACGGGTAACACACCACGTGATACTAAGTCACATGATGTACAATTTATTTTGATTACATAATCTGAATTGTCGTCGAATTTTTTCATTTGGATTTTCCTAGTAAATTTATATATGCTTATAACAATATACCGAGTAGATGAAAGATATGTTAACAAACAAACAAACTATAGCTTCACTTTTTCCATCATCAAACAATCAACTGCATCTATCATGTTCAGAAGTCTCTTAACTAGATCTTCGAATCTAATATCGAACTCATTCAAATCTTCCACCTCAAATCTAATAAACTCAAGACTATCACTATCAAAGTCTTTCATCAACATACAGTCACAACAATACCAACAACCATCCACATTCATCAAGCCATTACAATCTTCAATTTTCCAATTGAACCAACAAAGAAATGCCACTTTGAATCAAACTAAAAGAGGTAGAGGTTATATTACCAAGAAAACCAGACCGTCCAAATCTCCACATTTAGAAAACTGTCCATTTAAAAAAGGTGTTATTGTTAGAGTTATGATCTTGAAACCAAAAAAGCCAAATTCGGCCCAAAGAAAAGCTGCTAGAGTTAGATTGAGTAATGGTGAAGTCATTTCCGCTTATATTCCAGGTATTGGTCACAATGCCCAAGAACATTCAGTCGTCTTCGTTAGAGGTGGTAGATCCCAAGATTTACCTGGTGTAAAGTACCATTTGGTGAGAGGTGTTATGGATTTAGCCGGTGTTGCTAACAGAAAGACTTCTAGATCGAAGTACGGTGTTAAGAAACCAACTAAGAAGGAAGCATAGTTTTACATAGATTATTTTAGTACTGGTATATATGTCAACTAATCATATTGTTTGTCAAATTTAAACACAGGAAAAAAAAGTGTATAATTCTCTAAAATACAAACTGATAGATATTATGTACGTTAACAGTACATACCATTTATATGTTTTAAACAAAATTGTATACAATAATCTAAATTTATTTTTGAACCTCACTTTGCAATTCTTTCAAACCTGTATCGTACAACTCCTTATCAGAGTCAGTCAACTCTAGTGCCCATTCTATTGCACCATCTTCGACTGTCTCACTAGCTTCCTTAACAAACTTAATTTCATTAATACTCTTTCCGTTTCTGTTAATCATACTACCAGAATAAACCAACTTCTTAAACCATTTGAACTCACCATCACCATAAGTGAACGTCAAAGCCTTACCATATTTATTCGCTCTTGCAGTTCTACCTATTCTATGGATATACTCTTTTGTAGAGAGTGGTAAATCATAATTCACCACAAACTTAATAGAATCCAAATTCAAACCTCTTGAGATCAAATCTGTTGAGATCAACAAACCACCATTTTCATCAAAAGATTTCAAAATTTTAGATCTTTCTTGATTCTTCAAACTTGAGTTTATTGAATGGATCGTTAGATCAATGTTAAAGTTTTTAGTCAAGATATTCAATAATCTTGTTAATCTAATGGAAGATTCATTGGATTTCGTAAAAATTAAACCATCTGAACTGTATTCTTGTTGTTTGAGGAAGTTCATCAAAATCAATGGTTTGTAGAACGATAGCGGTTCTGGAACCTTGATTAAGAACTCTTCTAGATTTAGAGGTAATTGGTACAATTCATTGACTAAACTGTTTGCATCGTTGATAACCACTAATTTAGGCTTGAAAAGTTTCAAATGTGATAATTTTTCTGAATCGGTTGTTAATGTTGCACTGAAAATCAGCTTTGAACATTTCACTCCATAAGAATGGTAGAAATTCTTGTTTGAAAAAATTTGTTGGCTTTCCAATTTTGAGATCAATAAATCACACCAGTTTTGGAAAGATTGATTCAATAATCTATCAGCTTCATCAACAACCAAAAATCTCAATTCTTTTAAATCTAAATCAAAGTTGGTTATATGGTCAACAAGTCTACCTGGAGTAGTGATCAATATATCAGGTTTCACTTGATTGAATTTGGAATGTTCATCACTCAAAATTATGTCGCTTTTAAACACCATCATATTCAAGTTGACACCCCTTGTTAAGTTCAATAAATTGCTGTAAACTTGGTTTATTAATGGTTTGGTTGGAACTAAAATAATACATCTTAGTTTTGGAACTAATCTACCTATCAAACCTTGAACGATTGGAATTAGGTACGCTAGTGTCTTACCTGAACCGGTTGATGCATTGACTAAATAATCACCAAATGGTTTAGGATTCAATTTATTTTTTGATATATCAGTTAACAACGATTGGATGACATTGATTTGAACTGAAAATGCAGATTCAATTCCAAATCTATCTTTTAAATTGTTGATTATTGTTGTGTTGATTGGTGGTGTAAAGGATGTGAATGGCATAGTTGATGTCGTTTGATGGTATTCTGGTTGTGCTAGCCAATGCAAATTCTTGTTTTTGATTTCATTTGAATATAGATTCTTATCTTTTGGTAATTTGGGTTGTGGTAATGGTGCCAAATCTTTTTTGTCAATTGTCTCTTCTTCTTCATCTGAACCACCATGGTTTGTTAATCCTTTTTCTTCAAGTTTTGACTGAATGTTCATAGTTTTTTGAAATCTTTTTAAAACTGACGAGTGTGAGCCAGTATATGGTTCATCTACCAAGTTATCATTGGTTTCTAGAGGTTCTTCATCTTCTTCATCTTCAGATAATTCATCCTCAGAGGAGGATTCTTCATCTCTCTTTCTCTTTTTCTGTAGACTTTCATCCTGTTCTTCTTCTAAATCTTGTTCGCTATTCATTTGGTCTTCTGATTCATCTGGGCTATCACTACTGCTGGCATTGGCTTCAGACTCAGAATTACTTTCAGATTCGGGTTTAGCTATGTCAATCTTTTCATGAACAACCTCTTCTTCAGAGCTACTGCTGATGCTTTCATCTTCATCGCTTTGTTCTGCTTCTACCACCGCAAAGGGATCATATCTGGGAGCAAACATAATTCTCTGTTAAGTTAATATATAAAATGCAATAAAATATTGGTAATATCTGGAAAGGAATCAGTAAAACCAGTTAGATCTGATTCATTATGGTATCGATAGAAATATATATATTTTTTCAAACATAGAAAAAATATTTTTTGGCATACGCTTGAATTTATATGACAATTGGTTTGTCATAACTGTCACGTGATCGTTGAAGTTGTCTACGCATTTGTTGCCTATAAGAAGCTTATCCTACATTTTTTTTATTCGTATAGTCGTGTTACAAAAATAAATAGCCTTATGGATCATAATTACATCGATCAGACCATAAAGAAGTAAACAGATTTATAAAATATCAAACATTAAAATTAAAGAAGGGGAAGATGATGTATAAGCAGGAATAGAGTTAGAACTTGTAGAAGATGAGTGCAGGATTCTCATTGGAGTGGCACTGGAGTTGTATCATTCTTGTCATTCCCTTTAGAAACAAACGATTCTTTGGGGACAGTTGTTGGCTGGACAACTGGTGATGGTGGTATACTATTTGACTCTTGATCTATTTTACTTTGAAGAGCCTCAATTTCAGATTGCAGTCTGACAACTTCCTTTTGTAGTCTTTTCCCATAGAAATCAACATAATAAGTTGCACCATTGTAACTGGCCATGAAGAAGATGAAGGATACAAAGACAGATGCAAAATACTTATATTTGAAAACAAAAGGACATAATGACATAGTCCCTAATTGATAAAAGTACTGAATTAGTGAAAATGCAACAACACCAAAAGGTTCCGGTAAAGAGTTAACAAACTTTCCAATTGGCTTTTTGGCAAATGCTTTACGCAGATACTCATATGAAGTCACCTTACCATTTCTGATCTTCTCTGCTCTCTTTATAGTAATGAAATAATGGTACAAAGATTGCCAAACGAAATATAGCAACGAGGTGTATACTATACCGTACCACAGTTCCCAGCTCTGAAGTTTGACTGATCCAGGGAATCTTTCATGTTTAAATTCAGATGGTAGTTGATGTTGTATAACGTACATAACCACAGGTGGTAACACATGAATGAAAGTGGAGGTTGTCTTCTCAATAGAATGTAACACCAATTTATTCTTCCACGTTAAAACGGCAAATGATAAAGTACCAAATGAAAAACTAGAGCAAGTAACAAATAACATTTTTGAGTTAGGGAAAACCCAGATAAATAGCATCAACAATCCATTAACAAAATAACATAAATCCGCTAAATAGTAACCGAAACCAAGTTTATAGTATGTTAAAAATCTAACAGGCATCAATATACTGAAGATTACACTGTACAGAACATGGAACCACTCTGGGTGTTTACCAGTGATTAAACCACAGAAAAATATAAAGTATACGGACATGGAATAGTATATTTTCTCTGTTTTTGAAGCGGTGACTGCTTTGTCTAATCTGGCATACAATCTATCAACCCTGTTGTTTAGAACCTCTTTCAAATTTCTCATATCTTCTGTGTTCAAATTGAACTTCAAACTGTTTTTTTTCTTATTGAGTTTTTTGATGGATTCAGAAGAATAATTCTTGACTTTTTGATAAGTTGGGTTTTTAGAAATTTCAGAAGTAATAGGATCTAATATATCAAAAATGGAAACATTTTCCAAAGATATGCTGGAACCTGAATCTCTTCGTCTCGTGGATCTTCGTTTCATGATTGACAAAGAATCACCGTCTAATGCCATTAGAACTGGTGAATCCATATTGGATCCAGCATATTTGAATAGCGGGGTTGAGTTCACCGTGGATGGTTGGCTGTATCCATACTCAGAAGCAGAATCATCTTTGTTACTTGAGTTTAATCCTTTGATATCACCACCATCTTGAGTTTTATTCAGATCACTCATTTTTGTAAAGTTGAGTGAATTTTGTATATTATTTTGTATCTCGTATTACTTGGAACCTGGGGAATTTATTAACCGGGGGGACTGAAAGGATCGGGCTTGGTACCAGATTCACGTATAAAAGAAGGTGGACAGAAAAAACTCGATATATTTGCAATTCAAAGAAAAGTCAATCGGCAAAGGTTTGACTATATACATTTTCTGTAGTTGGCCTCCTCAACCAAAGTTGCAACAAAACAAGTTCATTCAATTCCAAACCAGAAACCAACAAAAAAACTAACACAAATAATAATTGTAACGTGCCTCTGTCACATGCGGCACAGCCACAAAGTACGTAACCTTTGATTACGCCACACCAGGTAGCTGGTGTAACATCTACTAGCCACAAACAGTTGAATTGCACAGCCTGCGCCGCAACTTTTCATGTTAGGATGATCCCAATCCAAAACTTTTTCAAAAAAATTCTACCTTTTGAATACCATGTATATTTTTGTTCTATCTAACTTATGACCTTGAGTTCTATTGAGGGTTTTAAGCATAATATTAAAAAACAAAAGAGAAAATCACCATTAATATATATTGAATTGACCTAATGGCAATTACAAGATCCAGAAAACAGCCAAGTTCAGCTACCAAGCTGGCTAGTGGTCCCCGTTCAAAACCAAGCATAAAGCAAGAAGGCCAAACGTTGACCCCCAATGATTTAGCTGATGATATCCAGAGTGACAAGATTTACACTTCATTAACACCAAAGAAACCTTTGAGAAGAGGTAGAAGGTGGGAAATTGTGAAACTTGAAGAAGAAAAAGTCAATTCAGTAGACGATAGTACTTGTTCTCAAAAGAAGAGAAAAACTTTGCCAAAGGTAAAACCTGAAGAGATAGATTCAATAAGTATTACAACAGATACACCAAAGAGTAAATCAATAAAATCAACAAAACAGGAAACTAGTGGTAATATAAGTGCTAATGCAGAGAAAGTAACTGATAAATCAAAACATGCATCAAAGCAAACGACCGTTTCCGCTATTCCTGACCATATTACAAGGAGAATTAAACTAATTGAAATGTCAAACAGTGTTAAACCCAGCTATTACAGCAACATAAATTCTAAATTCCAAAACCATCCACAAAACAATATAAGAGCATCTACGGATGTTCTAGGATTGCCAACTAGACTTTCCAAAGATAACAAGCTAAAAATTAACGACGTAACCAACTACAATCCGACAAGATTGCATCTGTTAAATCAAAGAATCAAAGGAGGCAAGCAAAAAGATACCAAGGAGTTGAAAGAATTGATTGAAAAGCCAAGTACATTGAATGAATTAAAACTACCTTCTCATAATGAAGATGTAATGCTACGGAAAGCATTAGCTGATATCAAATCTGACTTCATTTCTTCAAATGTTACCCCTAACGAGTACTTGAAGAAGGAATTGTCATTGCAACAATTAAATTTAAACCCCTTTGATAAACAAATTTACTCGACTTATTTGAAATATCATCAAAGACCACCAGCTTATCAAGCTAAACCTTCTGAACCTACTGGAGGCCGTAGGTACCCCAATCAGAACAACAGAAGCTATCATAAAGATTCAACAGGCAACAGCACTTTCAAGGATGAGAGTTTGATTCCTAACTTTTACATCGAATTAAACAACTTGCAGGATTTGAGATTCAAAGATTTAGTCAAAGAAAGAAAGAATTTTGACTTGATAAATATGATAACTGCAATCAACTCAGATCCAAAAAAGTACGATGATATTAATGAGAATACTGCATTTGAAGATTTAAGTTTTGCTGACATCGCTACAGTTAGAAGCTTTGATGATTTTAAAATGATTTGACTGAAGACAAACCGCCATACATGTTCATTTACTTCATGTTTTTTTTTTACTCATTTATGTAAGTTATTACATATATTCGTTCCTATAATAAAATACATCAAGGTCGCTAATTCATCCTTTGTAAATATACAATCTGTAAACATTCTTCCAAGAGATAAGTCTTAATTTTCCAAAGTGGTGACAATCACAAAATTATTCGTTCATTAGTTGATCATTGGCGGCTCTGTTTCGTTGATGCAGCTGCTCGTCATCAAATAGTTGATGGTCATCATTAAAGTTCTCACCTTCAATTATTTCATCGAAATGTTCAATTTGATGTGGTGTTGCCGCAAAATTTGCAACACCCTCAACAAGTTCCGGTGCATCAGCGACTGGCTCGGGTTCCTCTTTCTTTGTCATCCAATACCAGATAGGTCTCAAAGGTGATTCACAATTGTGCAACTTTGGATAAGAGTCATTGAGAAAAACGAACAGATGTCCAATCACAATTCCAACAACATCTTTCTGCAGCAAATCTTTAAATGAAACAACAAACATTTCATTTGCCTCAAAGATCATTATCCTAGACATTAACAAATAAAAGAAGGGTAGGTATATTGACCGGAATTTGATAAATCGCATAAACACCATTTCCACATCTGGATTCCGTCTTGACCAGATAAATAGCAATGTGTCATTCAAAGGTGATCCCAGAAAGAATAAATTAACCACAAAACTACTGTAAAACAGCAAAGAAACTGACACCACAAATAACGTCCATACGTAGTCCCTAGGGTGACTGAAGGACATCTCCAACGATTTAGAATGTGTCACTATAACAAATAACTTGAATACCAAATCCCATGATAACTCTCCAAAATAAAAAAAAGTTGATATGAGTCGCCATATTTGACCTTGTTTGAAGACCACATCTGTTGAATAGTAACAATCAAGTTTGGATATACATCCTGTGAATTCCAAAACAGCCACAGCTGCCACTCCAACCACGTAGGTTCTGGTGACTGGTGGTATTTCCATTAGCCAATCAAATGGTAGCCTTTCCATTTCTTCTGGTTTATGTTATTATTTGTTCTTTCAATTGATGTTGTCAACTGATTCAATCAAGTAGTTCTGGTATAAATCTCTTGATTCCGAACGTAGAGAAATGAACAAGTCAACAGCTAAAACTGAATAGGTTTATTTCCAAAAGAGAAGAAGGCGCAAACAGAAGTTTGATTTATCTGGTAGCGCCGCCGGAGACACGAACATCATACACATCTCGTATAAAGATCTATCTACAACTGATCAATGGTTGTCATCAGAAGATTTACTTTTTATTAACATCTAGTAAGTGAAAAATCATTATATACCCCTTACTACACACATATACATCTATCTAAATCAGTCAGTGATGGGTATATCCATATTATCAATTAAAAGTTATCCAAATTGGAGCGATTCGTATGAAACTCTTATTCAAGGACCCTACAAATACTTGGAAGATCAAACCAAAGGCAAGAACTTGAGAAGTCTCATGATTCAAACATTCAACTTGATTTTTAAAGTGCCTAAAGAAAAACTAGAAAAATTGGAATCAATTATTAATATTCTACATTTATCTTCACTAATAATCGATGATATTGAAGACAGTTCGAACCTTCGAAGAGGAAAGCCTTGTTCACATTTGATCTTTGGCATGCCCCAAGCTATAAACTCTTCCAACTACATGTACTTCATTGCAATGAGACTTTTAAATGAAGCTTTCCATGATGATGAAGTCAAGAAGTCCAAAGCACAATCCATATTCGTTGAAGAAATGATCAATTTGCACAGAGGGCAAGGGATGGATTTATACTGGAGAGACAGTTTAACTCTACCGAATGAAACAGAATATTTGAATATGGTTATGAATAAAACAGGTGGTTTGTTCAGACTGTCGATAAAATTGTTGAACTTGTTAACTGATAACAATTATGAAAAGCTGATTGAGTTGAGCAATTTGCTGGGTGTTATTTATCAAATTAAAGATGATTATTTGAATTTGAAGTCAGATATTTACAACGACAACAAAGGTTTTTGTGAAGATATCACAGAAGGTAAGTTTTCTTTTGTCATTATTCATTCTATAAATAAAGATCCTAATAACAAGGAACTTTTGAATATATTGAAACTGCATACCTGTGACGTTGAGTTGAAGAAGTATTCATTGGATGTTATGGAAAGAACTGGCAGTTTCCAATATGCAAAGGATACGGTGGTTAATTTGAAAGTCAAAGCCGAAGAGTTGATCTGTGACATTTCTGATGAATACACAACGGCAACCAGTGATGAAAGTGAAACTGAGAGGGAAACTGTCAAGACCAGGTTTTTACAAACTTTATGCAAGCTGTCAGAGATGTAGCTTATGCTACGTATTTATATACACCTTTACTAAATGTTTTTTAACTAATGTTATAATCTAATGAATAATTAAAGCATCTTTTGAAAGCCAGTTCCTTGGAATTTGTTTATATTAAAAAAAAAAATTTTGAGGTGGTAAGAAACTAACCTTGTTAAATGAGTGCCATCAACCCAGAGGAACTCATTACCCAATAATATACATTCAAAACACGCTACAAACTATCAATCATCGATCATCATCGCATCGTCTTCAAAGCTATTCGCCGTTACAGCGTCTTGATTTGTTGTATCTGTATTCAAATCAAGGTGCTGATAAAATGATCCGTATTCCGAAGTCCAATTCTTATAGTCATTTTCAACATACGTATTCTCTGTACTTTCATCGTTAGTGTAGGTATGATTATCTAAAGTATCAGTCATTAAATCGTCACCTTCATCATCCAACTCTTGTATTTGATCTATATTTGAGCCACTAACATTTTGTATTAGTTGTTTTTTCACCCATTTGACAAACTTACGATATGCCAACGAGGATGGGTCGTAGAATTTGATTAAAGACCAAAATCTCTGGAGGTATAACTCATACAACACTTCAGAATTAGAAACTTGTAATGCAGTTTTATCTTTTTTAGATATCTCCTTGAAAATCTTTTGAACACTTGAATGTAATTTGTTATCTTCGATGTCACCTTCTTTGAATCCAAGCCATTTCAAAAGTTCAATCTTAGGTATCAAAAGTTTATCCACTTGAATATCATCAATATTGGTGACTTTTTCACCTTGTGGTTCATAACTTAAATATGTATTATCATCATCTGGGTTTTCTTTTAGGAATTGATCTATACTACTTATGATGACGCGATCTTTGGATGTAGTTCCATTTCCTGTTCCCATATCAAAATCAGGAATAGATGTGAGATCTAGCTCTTTCAAATGGTCAGACTCAAACATATTCAGTGATGATGATCTGGACGAAGCTGATGGTGAACTAAATCTTTGAGGAGAAAAAGAAGCTGACGATTGTTCAAGTCCAAGGTTCAATTTTAAAAGTGTATCAACTAGTCGTTTTTTGCTTTCATGTGACGTTTCTACGTACTCTGAAGCGTGCCTTTTTCTAGGCTGTGATGAAAAACCGGACATTATATGTTGGTAATTTAGTAATTTTCTGTTATGTGCATTAATACTGTGATGGCTGGTGTTGATGGTTTCTGAAAGCAAGCTGTCTGAATTCATATATTCTCCGTGCTGAATGTGATCTACTTTTCTTCTGCTTTGAGTTCAATTGTGTGGTTTTAATATATCAACTGATGTTAATCACTAAATTCAATTATGTTGTAAAAAGTTTCCTCCAGATACTCTAATCTGATATATAAACAGCAAATAACCTCTGAATGGAAAAAAGGAAATGTCTATATCTGTTAAAGCTATCTACCCAATATAATTCCCAAGATTCCAGAAAAATCTCAGCTTTTCCTCAGTGTGCGGCTGCAACGATTTGTGAGGGCGGAAGTTTACTATTAAGTAGATTTACTCAGCTACGTGAAAGGTAACTGAACGACATGCTTTCAACGTTTGTTTTTACCCATCTAGAAAATATATGTTTGATATAAAGTGAGTGACAAAGATGTACTAATGTATTACACCTAGGCATGGATCTTCTTTTTGAGGTACACATAGTCACTATCTTTGTCTTCCAGGTGAATGAATGGTGATTTGAGCAGTGTTCTAAATAAATCCTCCTTTGACATTTTTGTAGACTTCTTCTATCTCCTAAAAAATCTTTTTATCTTCAGTAGCAGTATCGTTGAATGACTTTTTGATAGCAGCAGCTTTATCAGAAAAAACCTTCGTATGGTAATCATTCCATCGGGGGTAGACTTCATTGTATATGGATCCGTTGTTTGATTCTGGTTTAACAGTTGATAAAGTAGAGTTTCTGGTAAAGCAGAGTCTTCAGCTTCAAATAAAGTAACGACTGTAACTCTTTCGGTGTGGCTAGCAAAAGTAGAAGTTAATTCTAACTACTTTCTGCTTTGTAAAACGACAGCCTTACACTTAGTGGGACTTAGAGCTGGGACAAATTCACCTTTATCAGACTTAATTGAAATTTTGCAAATAATCATGTTCTTTTTGTCACTCACCATCAAAGCTTACAGACGTGTGGGTATAAGTCAGCAGAACAATTAATGATAACTAGAACTTTGTGATCGAGTTTCTTGGTCATAGCCTCTTGACTTCTTCCCCCATTGTCTATTCTTGGTACAATAGCTGCATCTTTTTGTCTTCATAGCCATGTTGATGTGAGCAACTTCATGAATCATAATAATTTCTAATTCATCGCCTGTCGCTGAAATGATAGCAGCTAAAGCTTTTGGGTGGTTCGAAGCGTCATAAGTAATTTGAAAGGTATCCCCGGCGTAACCTATAATAACACAATGCTTACGGGTAGTGGAGTTTTAATAATGTTTCACCCACTCAAAAACATCTCTTTTCTCATGATTTCAGCGCTTATAAGTTCAATAACTTTCATGGTAAACAATGGAAATAGTTTAGAGAAAATAATTTCAGAGATTCGATTTGAAGCAGTAGCATCTAATTCAATTCTTACATGGTGGTCATCTTGATGGTGTATTTAAATCCTGGTTTAATCGTTAAGTGCTTAAAAGGTTCAAGTTTAAAGTTCATATTGACGCTACTTAAAGTTTACGCAATTGGCCTAATTTGTGTATTGTATGCTTCTTGAGCAAGTTTCATGTAACTGTTTCCTCAAAGGATATTGCTTAAGATTGTAATGTTAATCACTTTTTATGCTCAGAGGGTGTATATGCATTATATACTTTTGATATACTGGAGAATATGCTTTTTAGATGAATAAACTTAGAAGTTTAGATTGATTTATTAAAGAATAAAAAAGCTGGTTCTAATGCCAGGTAGAAACGAATATAACCTGGAGAAAGGTGCACTTTTGGACTACGAGAGGTTGAACTGTATCAGAGTGGCGTTACGGTGCTTTTGAATTGTTTATTCTATATTTGGAGTGCATAAAATCGGTTCGCATCCGCTTTTTTAGCTTATCAAGCTGTTGAGATCTGAACAGTCTAGGTTGATGAAAATGGGCCTATTTAACATTTCCACTCAAATTTCATAGCTAAAATTTCATAACTAAAACTGAGATAATAGTTACTATGAATATGATGATGAGTATGGGATATGCTATTCTTCTCATCCTTTATTCCAACTTCTGCCTCTTCATAATTATCTGAAGCGTACTTGCACAAGAATCTCCCAAACAAATGTTGGACGAACTGGAAAGCTTTTCAAGTCTTTCTAATTAATTTTCATGAGGTTTGATTGGTATTATACGTTAACTACATAATTAGATTGAAATATAAAATTTGGTTACAGCAACTAGATTAATTTTGGAAAGCAAGCTGAAATCATAAAGTCATTAAAATCTTCCTTCTCCCCTTTTTTCCTTGTTGATAGTATTAGTAACTGTGGACAAGATTAAGTCCGGATCGTCCTAGGGATTTATTAATGAATCACTGGTTATTTTGATAAGTTTAAAAGCCATATGTTTTGTCTTTGCACCTTGCAAGTTTTTCTGGCGGTGGTGGATTATTTCAATTGCTCAATGTGTAGTTTGAGAACAATGGTTTCATAAATATCACTGTTTCATCTCATCAAATGTCTTCTAATGTGCCTAATGTTCTATAACTTTGTATACTCACCCACCCCTCATTTCAAACCCTCTATTATCGGGATTTTGACGAGACGTCGTATATGGATCCCAGAGATGGAGTGAAAAGAACTTAAATTTCGATCTGGATGGGCATATAATTTCTTAAGTCTGTATGATTGGGTTATGGGTAAAAACCAATAATTACGGTACGGTCATAGTTGATCCAGATGGGCAAAAAGTTTTAATTTTCTATCTAATGTTTTCGCAAAATTGTGATTTTTTTGAATTTAAGTATAAATTTAAGAATTCAAGGCTTTTCTAATACAAACAAAGACTAATCAACGTTGTTAATCTACAATAGAAACTTTCTTATCTGTCTTTGGCCCACCATAAACAATAGCCCACTTTGTACCCCTTTCAGCCTCCTTTGACAATGCATTGTAGATAGTAGTAACAAAAGATCTGGTTGTCGAACTGGAAAACACCGCCAACTCTTCTCTTCCATTCATCGGCTTGATCCAAAGACGTTTCTATTCAATCTTAAAATCGTAAACTGCTTTAAGTTTTCTTTTCTCAAATCAGCATTACTAAGGGTTTGTCCATCTAGGATTGTTGTCATGTTGTTGCAATTGGACTCTAATTAGGAAAACATGGGGTGTGAACTGTATCCTAGTTTTCATAAATAATCATTCGTTTTGTTCTCCAACTGCAAACATCGGTTACCAGATAATTATAAACTTCACTTACTGACTATTATTTTGTAGTTAGGAAATAAAACTTTCATATCTTTTGGTTAAAGTTCTGCATGCAGGAAGTTTGGTAGTTAGGGATAAAATTCATTGTTTTCCTCAATTGGACAGAAACTTTGGTAGTTAGTGATGAGTGCTTCTTTCTTTGCGCATGATGTTCAATTACAAGCCTACAAAGAGACATTTGCTTTATTGTAATTTTAGACTCACTTTGTTCACTGTTACAGGGAAGTGTAAACCACTTGGTAATTGATTGGTTAGGGATTTTTTTTTCAATTTTGTTTTAACAGAAGGTAATAAACCGGGATTGGATGACACATCGCTTGTAATAAGGACATAGTTTGAATATTTTTGCCTTATAATTGATGGAGATAGTCTGTCACAGACGCTTAGATGTCTACAATACAATATATCCTTTGGTTTGTAAAGCATTTTTCTTTTTCTTGGAGCCTAATTACACCTCACAATTTTGCCACTGGAGGACCCCCAAAAAGAACAAGAAGGGGAATTCAAATATTTTATTTCCGCATTCGGAAAACTTGAAGTATAGTGCGGCGTTTCTTGAAACAGTTCGACCTGAAAGAACGCGTCGGTGTTTATTTTGTTTTTGTTTGCCAATAATTATCTATCTACTGGACCGATCTGAGTACTTTGATTTTCATTTTTTGAATGTGTGTTTAAATCAATAAATAGATTGTATTTGTATCACTATAGGGTCATATGAAAGGACCAAATACATTTAACCAGACCACATTCGGATAATGTCATCTTTCAAGAACTACAAAAGACCCAAAAAGTCCAAGGAACCAGTCAATGAACTGGGAATCGGAGCTGGACTTAACCCAACATTTAAGAGGCAAAGAGCCTCGACTGCTCCGATTAGTGGGTCCTTGATGAAACCTTTCAGAGTTCCAATCGTCCAGAAAAGATCAGCAACAACTTTAATTGGGGATGGCACTCTTTCAGTTAGAAAGGCAAGACAGAATGGACCACGTTCATACTCTGAGTTGATAGGTAAAGAGAACTTCGCTATAGATGACAAGACTGATTTTCAAGTTGATGAGAATGGTAACAAGTTAGTCGTCAAAAAGAAAGGTGCTTTGCTTCCTCGGAATTTATTGAACAACATGGAATCTTCCCAAAAACAATTAACTAAAAAATTCGTCGTTCCATTAAAGTCAAAACGTGATGAAAATGATAGTTTTAGGAGTAATGTACCTCCACCTCCCTTAGGTACAAAGAAGAAAACGTATTTCCCTCCAAGACCTTTATATGACCCAACTAATGAATTTGCAATTGTTTTATATGACCCAACAGTTGATGTGATACCGGAGCTCAAGGCCGAAGAAGAAGAGGCCATGAGACTAGAACAAGAGAAGTTAAAGGAAGAAAATGCAAATGAACAACCCCCCAAAACCCTTAAGAAATTCAAAAATCATAAATCTCTGAATGAAATCTTGAATATTCAGACCTCTTCTGAAGAAGAACTCACTAGAAAATTCCCAAATGTGCCTGTTGTTATTGACCCAAATCTAGCCAAAATTTTAAGACCCCATCAAATTGCAGGTGTTAAATTTTTGTATCGTTGTACTGCAGGTTTAGTTGACTCTAGAGCAAAAGGTTGTATTATGGCCGATGAAATGGGTTTAGGTAAGACTTTACAATGTTTGACATTGTTATGGACTCTATTAAAGCAAGGCCCAAGAGGTAAAAAGACAATTGAAAAGTGCATTGTTGTTTGTCCAAGTTCCCTAGTTAAGAACTGGGCAAATGAAATTGACAAGTGGTTAGGAAAAGGTTCCTTAAACTCCTTAGCTATTGACGGAAAATCTACGAAATCAAATGAATTGAGTGAAACTTTATCCAATTGGGCAAGAGCAAAAGGTAGAGCCATTATAAGACCAGTTTTGATTATCAGTTATGAAACATTAAGAAGAAACGTTGAGAATTTGGAAAACTGTGAAGTCGGTCTAATTTTAGCAGATGAAGGGCATAGATTAAAGAACGGTGATTCTCTAACATTCACAGCTTTGAATTCCCTAAATTGTGAAAGAAGAGTTATATTGTCCGGTACTCCAATTCAAAATGATTTGACTGAATACTTCTCTTTGTTGAACTTTTCCAACCCTGGCTTATTGGGTTCAAGATTGGACTTCAGAAAGAACTTTGAGTTGGCAATTTTAAAAGGTAGAGATTCCTTATCAGATGATAAAGAACGTTTAGCAGGTGATGAAAAATTACAAGAGTTGACCAAAGTCGTTCAAAGATTCATTATTAGGAGAACAAATGACATTTTATCCAAGTACTTGCCAGTCAAATATGAATATGTTATATTCACCACATTGTCAGAATTCCAAAGAAAATTATATAACCATTTCATCACTTCTCCAGAAATTGGAAAGTTAATGAAGGGTTTGCATTCACAACCGTTAAAAGCCATTGGATTATTGAAGAAGTTATGTAACCATCCAAATTTGTTGAACTTACCTGAAGATATTGACGATTCCGAGTCATTGATCCCCAGCGATTACGACTATGGCGTATCAGCTGGTAGGAAAAGGGAAATTCAAACCTGGTACTCTGGCAAATTCCAAATTTTGGAAAGATTTTTATATAAGATCAACAGAGATACAGACGACAAAATTGTTTTGATTTCAAACTATACGCAAACTTTAGATCTAATTGAAAAACTGTGTCGTCAACACAAATTTAATAGTTTAAGATTGGACGGTACGATGAACATCAACAAGCGTCAAAAGCTAGTTGACAGATTCAACGACCCTAATGGTAAAGAATTTGTTTTCTTATTATCTTCAAAAGCAGGTGGATGTGGTATTAATCTAATTGGTGCCAACCGTTTGATATTACTAGACCCAGATTGGAACCCGGCATCAGATCAACAAGCTCTAGCCAGAGTTTGGAGAGATGGGCAAAAGAAGAGTTGCTTTATTTATAGATTTATATCAACAGGTACAATTGAAGAAAAGATTTTCCAAAGACAATCATCAAAAATGCAATTGTCCTCATGTGTTGTTGATTCTAATAACGACGTTGAAAGATTATTCTCATCCGATAGTTTGAAACAGTTGTTTAAATACGACCAATCAACAATCTCTGAAACACATGATACATTCAATTGTAAAAGATGTAATAAAGAAACAGGAAAGCAAATGGTCAAGAGTAATGCAATGTTATACGGCGATGCAACTACTTGGAACCATCTTAATAAAGATGAGCTGGTTAAAGATGATGACTTCTTAATTCAAAACGAAAGTCAATATGACTGTATCAGTTATGCATTCAAATATATTTCTCATTTAAGTTAAATATACGTTTATTTTATATAGATATATATCAAATATTATTGTACTATACTTTCTAGAACCAGGTAACCCTCTAATATACAGCAAATACCCACGTATTTCCAATTGAACATGATTGACTCTTAAGCAGCTCCACAAATCAATTCTCTTTGCTTATCCAAGATGTTGCCCAATATAATGTCTCGGTTCCTTCATCTGGTTGTTCGTCTATCCAAATCAACCCATTTGAAATCAACTCTTCTAAATTCTTCATGCATCTAATTTTCTTCCAGTTAAAGTTGTCTCTTAATAAGTTAGTCGAAACAAATCCTAGTAAGTCACAAGTTGACAAAATCAACGATTGATCGTTATTAATATCAGTCGGAATGGACTTGATGTAATTTTTGGATCCAATTTTGATCAAATTCAACTCATTGCCCAATTTTGATAAGTTCTCAATAGATTTAATGACATCAGACTCTTTAATCACTATCGAGCTTGATTCAAAAACTGAACTTTCATTTTCTTTGTTTATTAACTTAACCATTTCATTAGTTGATATTATCCCACCATTCAAGTTTTTTGTCATTCTACATAACTCAAATATTTTAATAGCTAAATGATTGTACTTATCTTCAGCATCGTCTCCGTTGGCACCCCCGTGTTTGTATGTACTTCTGGAAACGATCAATGGATCAATTCCAAAACTCAGACAAATTTCACTAAATTCACTTCTAAATTTTGGATTTTTGATAATTTCATCTTTGTATTGTTCTTTGAATGTAATCAATGCATTTTGAAAAACCTGTAATTGTGTTTCTAATTCTTCATGTTGGCTTAACAATAATTGCTGCCCTAAATTCTGAAACTTTGTTTGTTCCGTGGACTGGTTTGAAAAAGATGATATTCCATTGCGCTTCATTATCTGATTTTTATGAAAGTGTGAGCATCAAATATGGTGGTAGCATGATCCGATAAAAAGAAGATCAATCCACCACTTGTCATCTTCGACATCACTTTACATGTAGATAGATAGGGAATGGCTTCAAGTTTTGGGATAGAAACTGCGTGCGGCAACAAATACTTTTGGGAACCATTGTGATCAGTGAGATTTTGATATTTTGCCACTCAGACTTGAAAGTTGATAAATACAAATTATAGATCCTTGTTTAAAACCTATTGAGTCGTATTGTTCTAGTCTTATAGAAACATTTAACAATTGATACATCAAAATTACAATTCAATATGGCTGCCGAAACAACTGTCAAACCAATTGCCCAGGTTGAAGCTTCAAAAGAAGTCCTCGAATTATCAGTTGCTGAGAGTAAGTACCTTGAACACTCTTTTTGTCTCCATTTGAAAATCTTGAAGACCAAACATACTAACATACATTACATCTAACAGAGTTAACTGAGCTACTTACATTGATTGAAAAATCTGCTACCGACTTCGACCCACGTTATGTTTCAAAAGTTTTCCGTGAGTTAACCCCAATTAGACCAACAATAACGGCCGATGATTTAATAAACATAGTCGGACTACATTATTCAGATGATTTAAATAGCAGGGCGTACTTACTTGAAACTTTGAAACCATTTGCTACGGTCGAAACAATGGATGAAGATATCAATAGTAAATCAAAGACAGAAATGTTACCCGAGGTTAATATGTTCTCCCACTTATTAGTTCAAATATACTTACATGACAAACAGGAATTCAAAAAGCTTGATGCATTTAATGCTTACTGTATTAATGCACTAAAATTATATAATAAAAGAACATTGGATCATATTCAGTCTAAAATCTGGTTCTACATTTTCAGATCCAAGGAAATGTTGAAGGATTTAGTTTCAATTAGAGGTGATTTATTAGCAGCATTGAGAACCGCCACATTGAGACACGACATTGAAACTAGAGCATCAACCATCACGCTATTGTTAAGAACTTATTTATTATCAAATGATATCAACCAAGCTTACAACATGGTTGAAAAGGTTGAGTTCCCTGAAGAAGCTTCAAATTCCACAGTGGCAAGATATTACTACTACTTGGCTAGAATTCAAGCAATCCAATTAAATTACTCAACAGCAAACGAATGTGCAATCACAGCAATTAGAAAATGTCCCCAAACAAACGCAGCAGTTGGTTTCTTACAGGCGTCAACAAAATTAAACATTTTAATTCAATTATTGACTGGTGAAATTCCAGAATTGACAGTGTTCAAAGATTCAACGTTAGAGAAATCCTTGTTACCATATTTAGCAGTTACAAGAGCTGTTAGGTTAGGTGATTTAAGTATCTTCAATGACGCTTTAACTAAATATGGACCATCTCTGAAAAAAGATGGTAACTACAATTTAGTTTTAAGATTAAGACAAAACGTTATCAAGACTGGTATAAGAATAATTTCATTATCTTACAAGAGAATCTATTTGAAGGATATTTGTATCAAACTACATTTAGATTCTGAACTATCTGCTGAATATATTGTTTCAAAGGCCATTAGGGATGGTGTTGTTGAAGCCACGATCAATCATAAGGAAGGCTATATGCAGTCTAACGAACTATTGGACGTTTACTCAACTACAAACCCACAATCTGAATTTGATAGAAGAATTAAGTTCTGTATGTCATTACATAACGATAGTGTCAAAGCTATGAGATATCCAATGAGTACAAATAGAGTGGATTTGAAGGCTGATTTGGAGGCAAGAGAAAGGGAACAAGAGTTGTTACAATATTTACAAGATGATGATTTCTTTTAACTGTGTGTATCCTTTAGTTTAGATGATAATATATATATCTGTATAGTTTCTGTTGTTGCGTTTTTTCATTATATCAATTTATATTAATGTTTTATTACTCTTCTATTTAAATATCTTGAAGAAAAAAAACGTAAAGGACATCAGATGACCTCAACAATAACGTTAATCGTAGTACCGACACACCATATTCCAATCATCACCATTCCAACGAATCCATCAAACTTCCATCCGTTGGAAGGAACATAGATCAGTATGAATATCAAATTAATCAGCACCCATAAACAACTCAAATACAATGACAGGGTCATATTCATATGTATGGTTTCACCAACAATCAACCCGTTCATACCAATACCCAGCAACAAGTTTAACAAAGGACCACCGAAACAAGCAGCTAGTGCCATTAGCGGATAGCCTAACTTTGAAATGATCAAATTGGATATTAGATCACCAACAGAGTTACCGATTGCAAAGATTGTCAAACCTAAGATTGCATCCGACATTTTTGTCAAAATGCTGATGAATTTAAGAACATTGATCAATTCTTCTGCAATCAATGAAATGCACGCAATCGAAGTTATAAAACCTAATGAGGATATTGACAGTTTGTTGAAATTAGATTGGCCCTTCTGTTGAGATCTTTTAGTTATCAGATCATTGTACACTATGTAAATCATTGCCGAGTGGAATGAAATTGAAAACAAATATGTGAAAATTGTAGGTTCTTCAATGAAGGAGAAAATGAATATAAATTGGGATATAAAAATTGACGACAACAAAGTAACCAATTGAGTGACAGTCAATTTCAATTCCATGTTATAATTTTCATAAGACATTAATGGTATAGAGTATTTCAAAATTAAAAATATTGGTAAAGTAACACCATTGAACAACTTCTTGAAAATATTATAGTCAGAGCGGTCATTTTGGTTATTGACTTGATGTAAGTTGGCATTACGATCGTTGTCAAGGTCGTTGTCGTCCAAGTCAATATCTGGATCCAACCTTGATTCGTACTCTTGTAAATCGTCTCTGTAATTCGAAAATGTTGATAGTTTGAACCTGATAGATTGTTTCTTGGTCAAATTATTTAATATAGAACCAAATTCAATATTGTTCAGAATCATTGGATTGAAAGAATATCTATCTTCAAACTCAAATCCATCATCTGAGTGAATATCTAAAGCTAAATTATCATTGAACATGTTTCTGATACGATAAGTTTGTGATAGCTTACTTCTTTGAAGATTTAACAACCACTGCCACAGTAGAATAACAAAAACGTACAAAAGGTACACTGAAACTAATATAATGAACTTCCACTTGGTTAATTTACCATCACTTAGGAAAATCAAAACTAAGACCATTGAAATTAAAAAGAATATCAAGTCTCGTAAATAAATTAATTTATCGTTCTTAATTATCAATTTATCCAAATTCTCATCGTTTTCATCACCATCATTAACGGAATTTGTTGGTAATAAATGAAATGGGTAAAACATTGCAATCACGCCAATGATAAAACAAGTGATGAAAAATGCAGCTCCGATCAATTCACCAATGGCTAATGGGGCATTATTTGATTGGAATGATGAATAAGTACTCATGATATCAGGCGAACCATTACCAAAAGCTAATAAAGTTAAACCAGATATATTTTCAGGAATTTTCAGATAGTTGGAAATTGATGATAAGTTGGGACACAAAAATTCAGAAGCTGTTAAACCTAATGAAATGAACAAGTACAGTAAAATCAAAGAAAAAGCTGGTAATGTCACTAAAGTTTTTATCGAAGTTGAATTTGAAGAACAGTAGTATATTTTAAAGTAATTGATCAAACCAATTTGATGTTCTTTACATTGAGATAGTACGAATTGACATTGATGCTTGGTGGGTATTTCATGCACTTGCTCACATGTAAATTGAGACCAATCGTCATGAGAAATTGGACTTGTATCCTTGTTATTGTTGTTATTATCACCATCGTTATAGGGATCGTTATTATCATAACCATCATCATTGTCATCGTCGTCATAATCGTAGTCCGGGAGATCATTTACCACAAAGTCAAATCCATCAGTGTTTCTTACCAGTAGTTGGTCTATATTATCATCAAGATTCACAGATCTGATTTTGGATATTATGAATAGCAGTAGGCATAGCAATTGTTTCTGTAATTTCATATTAATGCTATTTAAGTATTAGATTTTTATTTATTCATGATATTTCACCATTAATTGGATATTCAATGTCATCTGATGACCATTCTGTGGGATATGAATGGTGTATATATATACCTAGTTACTGATAATGATTATAGTTATTCTAGTTAAAGGGCAGATTTTCGATAACTCCACTAAACGCGGCAGTCGAGAAATACACCTTAAATTTGTGTCGATAGATTGTTACCCCAATCAGATTTCAGAAGAAGGGCGTGCTTATCTTTTTCAAAAAACTAAATACGTTTACTGGTGAATTTAATTTGATCTGTTCCAACACAGTTACCTGTTTCTTCCCTTCTTTCAAATTTCTTTGGTTCTCATCAGATTATACGATTTATAAATTCTCATAAAAACTTGTTATTATTTGTTGTACTTTTTGCAAAACCGTTTTCTTCTCTCTGATGAGTTTTAACAAAGAAGGCTACAAATCATTATCATCGGAGGTCCCTATAACTCCTTCCTCCTATTTATCATCACAGACCATGCAATTCACTGACCAGCATCAAACCAAAAAACATTCCATTAATGAATTAAATAACATAATCAGTACTCAGTACCTAACAACTGATTCAAATGGTAATTTTATCGAAAAGGAAAGCAAGAGAAAGATCCTATTGCGTGGTATCAATCTAGATTCTTCAGCCAAATTACCAAACTATCCCAGCCAAGCAACTTATACAAACCCCAAAAATTGTGGGTTTTGGAAACTTGCTGATGAAGTTTCCTTTGTTGGTAAACCGTTCCCATTAGAAGAAGCTTATGAACATTTAACGAGGATCAAATTGTGGGGTTATAATACAATTAGATATATAGTTACATGGGAAGCTATTGAACATAAGGGTCCTGGTATATACGACGATGATTATATCAATTATACTATTCAAATATTGAAGATTATTGATCAGATTGGCGGGTTATACGTCTTTATCGATCCTCACCAGGATGTTTGGTCACGGTTTAGTGGTGGTTCGGGTGCCCCACTTTGGACGTTATACGCTGCTGGTTTAGAACCAAGAAATTTTCCCTCTACTGAAGCTGCTCTGATTCATAATTTTTCAGAGGATCCACAAAAGTTTCCAAAGATGGTTTGGGCATCAAACTATTTTAGATTAGCTTCCGAAGTTATGTTTACTTTGTTTTTCTCCGGTAGATTGCTTACTCCAAAATGTATCATTAACGGAGTCAATATTCAAGATTTTTTGCAGGATCACTTTGTTGGAGCAATCGGATACTTCATGAAACAAATCAAGTTCCAAGCACCCGAATTATTTAACAAGACATTGATTGGACTCGAGTCAATGAATGAACCAAATAGTGGAATGTACGGATTCAGAAACTTGGAGTTGTATCCTGCATCACAAGAATTAAAACTAAATACATGTCCCAAACCAATTCAATCCTTAAGATTAGGTATGGGTATTCCACAGACAGTTGACGTTTATGGATTGTCAGTTTTCGGTCCTAAAAAATCGGGATCTAAATTAATCGATCCACTAGGTAAAAAAGCATGGGTTTTGAATGACCTCAAAGACAAGCATTATGGTTTCAACAGAGATCCCAATTGGAAACTAGGCGTTTGTATATTTGCACAACATGGTGTTTGGGATCCTAACAGTGGTGAATTACTGAATCCTGATTATTTCAGCGTCAATCCACTCAATGGTGAAGAATTGAACATGGAAACTTTTATAAACAATGATTTTGTTACATTTTATTCCAAATATCAGAAGATGACAAGATCAATTGATTCAGAATTATATTCGATCATGCAATCTCCGGTTTTTGAAATCCCTCCAAATTTAAAACATTCTCCACTGATTGACAGCAGAACTGCCATTGCACTACATTACTACGATGGTATGTCGTTAATGTTTAAAACTTGGAATAGAAAATATAACGTTGATACATTGGGTATAATGCGTGGCAGATATTTAAACCCTGCATTTGGATTAGTTTTCGGTGAGTCGAACATTAGGAAGTCTATTAGATCTCAGATGAAACAGTTGAAACAAGAAGCTAACGATGCTGTTGGTAAGAGGGTCCCTGTTTTGATAACTGAAACAGGGATGCCATTTGACATGAATGATAAGGCAGCTTATGAGACAGGTGACTATTCATCACAGGAATCAGCTAATGATGCTATCGGGTTTGCTTTGGAAGGCGCTAGTGGCCTAAATTCGACCTATTGGTGTTATAATTCAGGGAATTCTCATAAATGGGGTGATAATTGGAACTTGGAAGATTTCTCGCTATTTTCAAAAGATGATGTCAATCAGAACAAAAGGAACTATTTGTTGCATCATACGAATTACGGAGATTCATCAATAAAATTACCAGGTGGTTTAATAACTGGGAACGACGATTATTTGAATTGGATCACAAATCGAAGCGGTAGTGCTGAAAGTTTTAACTCTTCATCATCTAGTAAATTAAAAGACGATGGTAATCGAGGTGGAATGAGAGAAAGCACATTTGAAGTTGAAGATATGGAACTAGAATTAAAAGTCATATCATTATTAAACGGTACAAGGGTAGCCAAAGCAATTGTCAGACCATACCCGGTTTTAGTCAACGGAACAGTTATATCCTGTGAATTTGATATGTCTTCTAGTTCCTTTGATCTGATCATTGACACTGGTGCTCATGATCATGATGGTGAGAACGATAATGAGAGTAATAAAACGTTGGAGGAAACACCGACGTTGATATACTTACCAGACTTGCACTTCCAAACTGGTCAATTTTCAATCACTGTATCCAACGGGACGACGCTATACAAACACAACCGTTTACTACAAGTCATTGAATGGTTCCATGAATCCTCTATCGGTGAGATTAAACTGTCTGTTTCAAACTACGATGATAGTGATGCTGATGAAGGTGAAGATGATAGTATTTGGAGTTCTTTAAAATTGCTTGCCTGCGGATACGTTTAGAACAAATTTGTCAAATGAAGAGTATTGTCTGCAGGCTACTTTGGTTCATTCTTCGATTTTCACAGGTTTTATTATTGGTTTTTTTGGATTTCATTGTTTGGATTTTATATAAATTGTTTTAAGCTATTGATATTTTTTATATTGTTATGGATGTGGTTTATGGGTGTTTTCTTATTGGATTTTGTGTTAGTAATTTGTACCATACACCATTCATTTTTTATAAGGTTTTCAAGCTTTATTTTTCTGTTTTTTTACTTATTTATGGTTTTGAAGTTTTATATTTTACGGTTATCGCATACGTCAATAAATGTTGTCATTTTCTTTTTTTTTTGTAATGAGTAGGATAAAACTAGATTACTCGATTGAAAGAAAAATAAAACATGAAAGAAAAGGAAGAAAAAGTAAAAAAGGTCGATAAAGATTTAAAAACAGCAGTGGAGATGATAATAAAATCATTAGACCATAAATATCAACCTTAAGTTCATTATCACAAGCAGAGATCAAAATTGGACTGGTTGAAAATAGCACATAAATGTTCGAATGAAGTCAACAATGAAAGGTAGGAATACTGTTGTTGATGGTGGAAGAAGCATAATGATAAAAATGTTGATTGAACGAATGTGGAGATCTAACATGGATGAAAGATGAATAATGGAGAGACATATTCATAACTATATACTATACAGTAACTAAAGCTAGACAAAAAAAAGGGAGGAGAAAAAACATAATAGATTGAAATAAAAATTGTAATCATAAATAATTATGGATTAAAAACAGACAAAAAAAAAGTGGACTAAGAAGAAGAAGAAGAAAAGAAAAGATAAAATAAACTTTCAATATCAATAACTTATAAATCAAAGTGATAAAAAATAGTATAGTAAGAGTTATAATAATAATAGAAAGGGGAAGAGGCCAATATACACTAAGCAAAAAAAATTAACGTAGAAAAAGATGTAGGAAAAAAAAACACAAGGGATAGAGTATTATTGTTGTTCAGTTGGTTCAACTCTGTCAACCAAGAACTTGTATCTCTTTTTAGTAACACCAACGACATCCGCAACGGCCTCTTTATCAACGAACCAAGCAATACGACCAGCAGCCTTTTCGTTAATGATACTTGCAGGTAAACCTTTATCCGGTCTTTCCATAATCGTACTTAAAACCGGAGCTTTAGTGGCACCTTCTACAACGAATGAAACTCTATGGGAATGGCAGATAACAGGAACTGTTAAAGTGATTCTCTTTGGTGGACCTGAAGGTGCATCCTCAACAGGGACACACCAAGCATAATTCTCCCTCAATGCTTCATTGTTTGGGAATAAAGAAGCAACGTGACCATCTGGTGCACACCCAAGTAGGAATAAATCAAACATTGGCAATTTGACAGAATCTTTGTAGGCAAAACCTTTAATTAAAGTTTTCTCATAAGTATCGGCACATTCTTGTGGGTCATCCAATAATGATTCATCAATTGGGTATATTTTTGGGTAACCTTTATCTTTTGGAATCTGATCCAACAATTGAGATTTTGTTTTACCATAGTTTGAATCTGGTGAATCGAATGGGACCAATCTTTCATCAGCAAAGTATATATCCCATCTGGACCATTCAATATCGTCTCTTTTCAATAAACCTTCGTGTAAAACAGATATCAATGAACCTCCACTTAAACCTATTCTAAATCTTTTGTTTTCTTCTTTCCTCTTTTTACGCTGTTCTTTTGACGATGACAAATTTAAATTACTGTTGTTATGATGGACGTTATTAGTGTTGCTGTTGTTGTTGTTGTTGATTGCTGTTGATGAGGAACCATTCATTGAAACAGAATATGCTGCTTTATTGTCCTCAGACATACTCAAATGTAAAGAAGAATTCTGAGTTGTGTTTATTGTTGAATTTGTAGTGCTTGGATTGGTATTCAATCGCTTGTTATTATCACCGTATAAGGCATGGTTCTGAGCAGCCACTATATGATCAGCAACAGCTTCAGCAACACCCGAAAAACCAGGGAATGAATATATTAATGGAACTGCAGTTGTCATTTATCCGATAAGACTATATATGTGTATATGTATGTATGTTGGAAAAGATCAATTGTGTGTGAGTGTATGTGTGTATATAAGAGAGAATGGAACTAAGTGTCTATGAATTGGAGATTAAATATAATTGAATTGAAGAAGTTGATGTATAGTGTATTATCAAGGGGGAGGGCAATGAACAAAAGATTGGGTTTTAATTTTAACAGGTAGTCGATAATTTGATGTCCGTTCAAAGCTTTAAACAATTAAATTTTTCGATTAATTTTTATCAGCTCGACTGGTGTTTTCTAGAGAGGTTTTTTCTTTTCCGGATAACAGGAGATGATGAGTGTGTATAGTTATAGTCTCATATATATTTATATATATTGTAGTGCATTAGAGATATATATATATATGACAATACAGTATATAAGTTTATATGGTGTAATATATGAAGATAGTTGTAGAGGATATGGATACCTTTTGATACCATACAACAGCTGATTGGGATACATTAGTATATATATACTAAAATGTGGTTTTGCCACCCTCGAAATTTTATTAGGGGTGTTTTTTCTTTGATAGGCTATTTACATTCACATTATACATATATTCATATATTACACTTGCTTGCTACTCAATCTTTTGAAGCTATTCTTCTACAAACCTGTCTGATAGTTTTTTTTTTGATTACCATTTACATTCAATTGGATCAACAATACAATTATGACATCAAGCACCATCCATACGTATGCTCAATTGGTGTCGTACATCTTTTTGGACTTTATCAAAAACCAAGAATATGAACTCACTGACAAAACTTGTCTAACAAACACAACGGGGCCAAATATAATTGCCCTTAAAGCCGGTCATACAGTTGAAATATCTCAAGTTGAAGACAATCAATTGAAATTTGAATTGACCAAAAATGGTGACCGTACCAAATGGATCTATTTACTTGATTTTATCCCTAACGAAACTAACTTTAAATTCCCGGTTGAATTTGATGATTTGAAAAAATCAGATTTAAAAGATATTTATATGACAATGGGTTACAACTTTGATAAATTCTTTGATGATTTAAAACAAAACGTTAGTTATTTAGAGTTTGAAGCTACAACAGCAATGAAACTAGATTTTACTAAGGTTGCAAATCAGGATGAAGAGGATCAAGGTTCTAGTCAACTTAAAGAATCTGAATTAGATCCAATTCCTCCAATCTCAAGATCTGAAGCTAAACTACAAACACCAATGCTTTCTAGTTTCGCACAACAAGATACTACATCATCAACTAGAAGAGAAAACCCGATTCCTGACTCTTTAGCTCCTCCTAAGTTTGATGACGAATTACAAATTCAGCCATCTTCTTCTTCCACCCACCTTAACAATAGTAATAGTGCGCCTGAATTAGGATCAAATGATTTATACCCAGGTGGTACCAAATATCCTAACCTACAACCACATTTGGATCCATTACGCATCGGATCCCAAGGTGGAAGTGGATTTGAAGGCGGTGGAATGTATCCGACTGCAAATGATCCACTGTTCGATAGAACAGGTGGTTCAAGATCTGGCAACGATAATGGGCTAAGATTAGGTAGTAGAGGTGGTATCAGATATGATGATCCATTGCTTGGACCTAACGATGATATGGATATGATTGGTAGTGGATTGCCTGGTAATATGGGGTTAGGAGGAAGAGACGGTGGTAATTTTAGAGGTGGTAACGGTGGTTTCGGAGGAGGCGGATTTGGTGGGGGATTCCCTGGAGGATTCTAATGCCCTGAAAAATGTTTATGTTTTATGTTTTCCTAGTTTCTTCAATGTGTTTAATGAATTTACTTTTAATGATATGCCCTATTAATGAATAAAGTTACTCAAAGTAGTAATACTCATTATTTGTGTATGTAATACACACAGCAGTAATGTGTGTCATATATTTGACACATATAAATCAAAAAGTTACCCGCACTCGAATTCTTTCTTTCCCTTTAAAGCAAAAATACAGTAAAGTAAAATTCCCCGCTTTAAACTAAAGAAAATCAGAACCTTTAATTTCAAATCATTAAAATTTATCAGTTGAATCCTTTCAATTGGAACGATAGAAATCAAAGGTAAGCATACCCATAGATAACCCACACCATGATTAAACCATACAGACTAATATTCAACAAGCAATTGAACCAATCAGTTTTAAAATTTACACGTTTGAAATCCTCAGTGGCCGTTTCAACATCAACGGTTGATAAGGCACCAACGTCTAAAGCTGAACAATCACAGGTAACATTTAAACAAGCACCAAATAGAGCTGCTACCTGGTCTCCAACACAAATGCCAAAGGATGTAATTTTGAAAAATGATGTGAGATTCGTTGGTAAAGATTTAACAAAACAACCAAATCCTCAAGCTGCTATTGATTTAATTGCTTTGCAACCTGTTACTTTCATGAAACACGGTGTTTTCACTGCGGTTTGTAACGGTACAGATATTCTACAGGGTCATCCGAAAGTTTATATTGATTTGAAAAAGGATGCAGTTGGAACTTGTGGGTATTGTGGTAATAAGTTTGCTAGACATGAATTGGAAGGTGAGTTGTAGAATCACCTACTCTCCTCCGAATCATATCATTTTCTGGTTAGATAGTGTTGCTGTCTAATTTCCCTTTTTTTCATCTTTTATTTATTTATTACATTTATTTAATTATTTATTATTATAAAACCTATTTATTATTCTTTATTTATTGGTTGCCATTGGGATGCCAAACGCCAAATTCAACTTACATATATCGACTTCAAAAATAGTCGATTGACGCACTTTGAGAAAAGAATTATACGAGCCGATTTTTCGGTCTATTTTTTTCATTAGTTAAACACTTTCACATAGAATTACAGGAGACCACTGATGGTGCTAGTAGTCATATTTTATGAAACTATGACACATTTGCTAATTTGAACATTCCTGAAAACTACATTGAAACCAACTTATAAATCCAGGTTTCTTTTATTCACTTACTCCGAAAATTATTAAATCAAAAACTGTTTACTCCATCTCATTACAGCAATATCATCAATCGAAAAAAAAAATGTTGAAAAGGTCTTTACAACCGTTAAATCAATTGATACGTAACTACTCATCGTATCCAGCAAATTTTGGAAGCCAAAAAACTACAACTATCAAGAAACAATCAACATTATCAACGTTATCGGATCTATATCATGCGCAAAAGCCAATCACTGTCATAACGGCCCACGATTACATAACCGCCAAACTAGCAGATCACTGTTCCAACATTGACGTTGTACTAATAGGTGATTCACTGGCCATGGTGGCTAAAGGTTACCCAACAACATTAGAACTACCATTTGATGAATACTACTATACTTGTAAATCAGTGCTGCGCGGTATCGAATCCAAATTTGTTATTGCTGATTTACCTTTTGGTTCATTCGAAACAGGAATCTCTGATTGCTTGAAAAATTCCATCAAGTTGATGAAATTAGGCAAGATTGGATCATTGAAACTCGAAGGATCATTTGAGTACTCTTCGGAAATCAAAAGGTTGACAGAGATTGGGATCCCTGTTACAGGTCACCTTGGTTTACAGCCTCAAAAGTTCAACTCTATGGGTGGCTATAAAGTGCAAGGGAAGTTATCAACCGACGCAATCAATATATACAAGCAAGCGTTGCATATACAAAAATTGGGTTGCTCAATGATTGTTTTGGAATGCATTCCTTTCAAATTAGCCAAATACATAACTGAAAACTTGAGCATTCCTACAATTGGTATCGGAGCAGGAATGCATACCAGTGGTCAAGTTTTGGTTCAAAGTGATGTTTTGGGAATGCTGAATAACAAACCTAACAAATTTGTTAAACAATACATGAACCTTTATGAAAGTGGGTTGCAAGCTTTAGAAAGCTTTGCCACTGAAGTTAAAGATGGTGAATTTCCTGTTAATAAAACCCACGATTTCAAAATGAATGACGATGAATTTAATGATTTTATTGAACAAGCTAAGTTCATTAAAAATTGAAAAGAAAAAAAAAATTGTAATTCTATAAAAAATTATATATATATATACGTACATAGATTCGAAGATAGATAGCGCAACTCTTGCTAATATAAACAATAATGATAATACCATTAATGATCATAATTACTTTTTATAAACTGTACATTGACCATTTCTAATCTCTACAGCACCAACAGCAGTCTCATCACTTTTCTCTTCTTTTTCAATTTCCATCACCATAGTTTTACCAAAATGAGGAACTAGTGCATCGTGTATTTTACCATGCTCTTTTGCTAAAGCAAGTAGTTTCTCTTTTGGTTCTAAATACCTTTCAGAACTTAAAATAAAAGTCCCCCAATGGATCCCCACAATCTGATCAATTTTCAAATGATCCATAATCTTCATCGATTCAAGTGGATCTATATGTCTTGGCTTTTGATGCCATTGTGGGCAATACTGTCCAATTGGCAAAGCACCAAATCTCACTGGTTGGTATTTTTCACCGATTGTTCTGAACAAATCACTGGAATACCCAGTATCACCACAATGGAAAAACACCGACTTATCATTCTTCAAAATCATAAATGAACACCATAATGTTGAGTTAGTATCAAACAAAAATCTACCTGACCAATGCATAGCTGGTAAACATGCAACTTCATACTTATCCCCATTGGAGGAATTCAGTTTGTTTTTAACGTTTGGTAACTCAACTTTATCCCACCAATTCATTTCAATAATATTAGTGACACCGTTCTTATTCAAGAAATGTTTTATACCAATAGGAACAATCCATGTGACTTTGTTTCCCAGTTTCTTAATGGACTCGATCTCTAAATGATCAGGATGGTCATGACTAACTAGGATGAAATCGGGTATTAGTTCTTCGTTAGCGAGCAATTCATCAAGTTTAACAGGCGATGGTGTAATTCTCTTTGGTCCAAACTGTTTGGAAACAAGGTAATTTTCAAATAGCGGATCTGTTAAAAACGTTAGATTCGACAACTGAACAATTGAACAAGATTGTCCTAACCAAGTATACGTTAATCTGTTCTTTAACGCTGGTAATAGATGTATCGTATCAAGGTTATCACTGCCTGGTGCTGTTGATTGTGGTGGGATTTCTAAATTTAAATGATTGCTCTTCAGTAATTCTAAATCTGGTTTAAATATAGGTAATGATTCTCTCAATTCCTTCTCCGTCTTTGGTAATTTCCCCTTATCGTTTAATTCGAACAGTTCAAGGATTCTCATCAGGAAAAATTCAAATACAGTTTGTGGACGGTACTCAACAAATGGGTTTTCAAATCTACCGTTAACCGTTAATGAGTCAAATCTGCAATCCCTATGACAACAACCACCATCATCTTCATTATTGCTGTTGCTCTGTGCGTTTGCTATTAGTTGGTCATCAAACGTCTTTTGTCTTTTTTGGATCTCGTATTGGGTCCTTATATACGTATACGTCGTAAACGTTGTATACGTTGCCAGTATACCCAATCCAATCTTCGCCTTTAATGTAAACATCTTCGCTGTTGGATTGAAATGTTTTCTTTGTTGGTGATGTTGCTGTTGGTGATATTAGTGGTGGTGGTGACGGTGTACTCTTACTCTTAAGCTCTGTGTGTGTGAGGATTTTAGTGCGAATTTTAGTGCAGGTTGGGATGTTTATGATATGTCTATATAACTTGGCAATTTGGTTGTTGATGCTACTACCGGTGATATGAATGAAGGGACGTCGAAGAAAAGGTTCAATTCAGAAGCACAAATGTAATTTGAGATGAGTTTAGTCCAGTTTGAATTGAAGTAACAATAAACGTCAAAAGTATGCACCTTGTATTATTGTGTGTTTTTTTCTAGGGATTTATTTTTTTTTCAAAAGTTCGGCTACTGTTCAAGAGGACCGACTTTGCACGCAACACTAAAAGCTATCACATAATACAATAAGTAGCATACAAAAACTAAGTGTTTGAACAAACAAATAAATTAATAAATAAATATATAAATAACTAACTAACTGGAAGGAAAAAGTAAATAACAACAATATAGAAAGGATGAATGAATGAAAAGAAGAAAGAAAAAAAAAACAATTTATATAATACAAACCATAAAACACCAAAAAGTAACAAAAAGTAGGAAAAAAAACCATAAGATGAACAGATCCATACTCAGAAAAAGCAAAATTCCTAGAAAAAAGAAAAGGGAAAAAGATGAATGCATGTTACTGGGAAAAACTAATCATCACTACCAAAAACTAAGTTATCAAGATTCATAAGCTCGCTGTTGTCTTTGGTGTTCGTACCACTCCCTCTCACAACCGTAGGTAATGTATTTGTGGTACTTTTGTTTATTGGATTAGGTGAAACTGCTCCTAGATTAATTGTATCGTGTTTGGATTTCAATTCCATCGATTCCTTTTCGATAATTGTTGATTGATGTTCATCAACGTCATCTTCTTCATCTTCATCATCCTCGTCATCTTCTTCATCTTCATCATCCTCGTCATCCTCATCATCCTCGTCATCCTCATCATCCTCGTCATCTTCATAATCATCATCGTCGTCATCATCATCATCGTCATCGTCATCTTCATAATCTTCATCCTCGTCGTCTTCATCCTCATCATCTTCATCTTCAGCTTCATCGTCATCATTCACTTTCTCTTGAGCACGAGCTTCCTTTTCAGCCAGCATCTCTTTCTTAAACTTTTGAACTACTTTCAATTTTCTGACCAAAATATCAACAATTTCACACCATTCTCTCATACCACCCATACCAACATCACCACAAACTAAAACTTTTTCAATTGGTTTCAAAACTTCAATATACTTGAAATCTTCTTGGATTATGTTCAACTGTTTTTTAGTGACAGGGTGAGTATACATAAACGTGTTCATTGCAGGACACATCAAGATCGGTATAGTTGGATTCCAAACTCTCATGATCGAGGTTAACAAATTATCAGCTAAACCATTGGTGATCTTAGCTAAAGAATTAGCAGATAATGGAGCAATCAAGAAAATATCAGCCCATTTCCTTAGTTCAACGTGTAAAATTGGATCCCCAGGTCTGGTCATAGGATTTGACCATTCTTCATTTTCTCTCCAAATCTTAACTTCGTTAGAAATTTTCAAACCTCTCAAGAAATGCTCTGCAGCCTCTGTAACAACTAATTGAATAGAAACTTTATTCACACCATAAATCTTAAATAACTTATCGACAATCATTGGAATTTTAATAGTGGCAACAGATCCCGTAGCACCGATTAAAATATGAATTTTATCATCGTCTTCTTTTGAAAGATACTCCGTGAATGGAACAATAGGTCCAGTTGGTGTGGAAACAACTGTTTTAGCAGTACTTTTAGTAATTCCCTTCTTTTGAGTAGTCCCCAGTGGAGAGTGGTTCCCGCTCAATAATGGACGAGTTTGAGGTAGATGTGAATCATTACTTGTTTGATGAGGAATGAAATCTTCAGTTGGGAAACTGAAATGTTGTAATGGGTGATTGTGCTGTGGGAGATCAAAACTGATAGGTGAAACAATGTTAGAAGAAGAGCATGAAACTGGCCCGTTCAGTGACCCATTAGAACAATTACCGAGACTATTCACTGATGTTACACTGTTTGTTCTTGAATCGGTAGTATGAGAAGTTGTACTAGTTTGAAGTGTATGGGACTGTTGTTGTTGCTGTTGTTTTTGCTGTTGTTGTTGCTGTTGTTTTTGCTGTTGTTGTTGCTGTTGATGAGTAATCACTTTGGAGAACAGTATATCATTTGAATTCTGTCTTGAACTTGCGTTCTGTTGTGAAGCAACATTGATCAAATCACCTTGTAAATGATGATTTATTAGTTGTTGGGATGACGGTTGTCTTGAACTAGGGATACCTGAAGCAGGGGATTCCAAAAGAGACACTTTAGTAGTTGAAGGTCTAGCACTAATGGAACCTCTGTGCTTCTGAGCACCAGCGGATGGAACTTGGAAAGAAATCGAGCTACCGCATGGTCTCATTGAGCTTGATTCAAAGCTACTTTCATTTGGAGTGGCAATCTGAGAACCAGATTTACTCTTTGTCGGAGGTTGATGAGATAAAGTATCTAAATTTGTGTTTGGGTAAGGACCATTCTTTGATGATGCAGATTCAGAGCTTTTATTTGATTGTGCGATAAATGCTAATAAAGCATCGTTAACGTTTGTGGTACGATGAGGAACCGACCCAGTTGCTGATTGAGGGATGGAGCTCCTACTGTGAACAGGAGTCTGAATAATGCCGGGTTCTAGGGCAGACTGGGATTTATTAGGAGGGTATTGGGCATTAAACGTTGTTGTTAGAGGAGGTAATGTTGAATATTTCGAACTGACGGAAATCGTGGATGAATCACTTTTATACAAAATAGGTCTTGGAACAACGTTGTCTGAAGAAGAAGTGGAAGGTCTTAGGCTTGGTTTGGAAGCAACGCTACCTTGGTTGGTTGAAGTATTTGGATTAGAGCTTTCAGCATTGGTGGATGGTTGTAGATCTGTAGACTCAGCCGAATTGACACATTTTTCCGATAAAGGCATAGTTTTGTGAAAAGATTTGTTAAAACAAAACAAAAGAATGAAAACCAAAGTATGCTATGTAGTTTCAATATACTAACAAATCGATTAGTAAACGGATATGAAAAATGGAAAAACCAAAAAAAAGGAAATGATCCTATAACTTCTTAGTGATATGGAGGAAAACAACCTAACCTTATAGATCGGTTACAATAATTTTGAAAGCGCAGCACCACAAAAGCACAGAAAAGATAGGGGTAATCTTTTGAATGGGGAAGATGTTATGATCAAATGGATAAGTTGAGGGGTATATGTGTTCTCTGTGTTTTTGAATATTTTATTAGTTGAAAAGGAAAAGTGAAACTAGACAGTATATATTCAGAAAAGTAGCAAGGGAATCACAGGATTGAAGCTTACAAAAAATGCCTGGGTGGGTTTGCCAGACAAAGGTTTTTTTTTTCTCTCTCTATTTGAAAAAGCAAAAACGTAATTAATATTTTTCCCTCGATAATAATAAAAATAATAATAATAATAAGTATTTGCCTTGTTTGTTTGTCGGTGGCGCTGTCTCTCCCATCTGTACAGCACAGACACACATACATACATGCCCGGTGGCGACCGGCGACGGCGGGCAATAGACACCACAAAACACAGAACAGCACGCGAGTTGCTTTTTCCCCTGGTGGATTAAATAACGCAAACTGTAAAAAAAATTTTCCCTTCTGATCCAGATTCATTCATCCAAAGCTATTCCTTTTTATTATATACTCATACTAACCCCTTACAACCTCTTACTTATCCCATATACACCACAATAATATGAAAACTCACAACATTAAACTAACTATTCACATTCCAATCTGTTATATTTTAAAATTGTGAAAAAACATTAGAATTGGTATTAATTTTTTTAGTAGAAAGAAGAAAAAAAAGCTAATAGTAACACAAAGGTAATAATAGTATACAAATAATAATAACAATAATAAATAAATAAATAATAAATAAAGCCAACTTTAATTCTTTCTAAATTCACTCAAGACAGGATAAATGGCCTCAAAAGCTTTATAAATTTCTTCTCTTTGTTTAGCACCAGTCAACACAATTTTACCAGAAACGAAAATTAACAAAACAATCTTTGGTTTAACCATTCTATAAATCAAACCAGGAAACAATTCAGGTTCGTACGAACTGAAAGTACCATGCGCATATGCTAAACCTTCTAATCTGATTGGGAATTTAACGTCACATGACCCAACAATATTTTGAATCTTAAAATCTGTAAATTTGGCATTAAATCCCAATTTTTGAATGATTCTGGCGTATTTTCTAGCAGCCAATTTGGAATCATCTTCGGACTTAGCACCAGTAACAACCATCTTACCAGAGGCAAAGATTAATGCAGTTGTCTTTGGTTCTCTAATTCTCATAATAACAGCAGCAAAACGTTTTGGATTATATTCGGCATTACGAGCATGTAAGGCAATTGTTTTCAATTCCAAACGACAGTCTAAATTCACAGTGGCAACAATGTTTTGTAATGTTGGAACGATACCGGATGCAGCTGCGTCATCGGCAGTAACAGCATAGTTAACTTGGTTTTCAGGGTCAATTACTTTTTCTTCAATGATTGGCTCTTCTTCAGTTTTTAGATATTTTTTATATGGAACACCTTCACTGTTGTTGCCATTGTTATCCATGTCAAACTGTGCCATTGGGTAAGCCAGTGACCCTTGCGCTGTGAAAGCTTTAGCTTGTGCTGCGGTTGTTGGAAGTTTTAATGAATCCATGTTTTGTGTGTGTATGTGTGAGTGATTTTTTTTTTAATATATCTATGTACTTTAATGAGATATATATGAGCGGTCGATTTTTATTCAGATATAAAAATGGACAAAGTATAGAAAAGATATTCAACTAAATGATTCCTTTCGGGTTTGGTTGATCTGCCTTTTGGTTCTGTTTTTATCGCTATTGGGGAAGAGAGTTGATAGAAGCTTGTCAGCTTGTAAGAAGGGGAGAGTGAGAGATTTATAAGAGGAGGAGATATGTGAAAGACAAAATGACTCCGGCTTTGGGTTTCTTGAACGATGTGATTACTTGTTCTTCTATAGTTGAGAGATCAAAGAAACGATATCAAGTAATATCAAACAACGGAAAAATAAAATATTGTACTTTTAGTCAACTTCAAGGCTGTGTTTTCGGGCGAGGCGCTACGTTTTCAATATTAAAAAAAAAAAAGAGGGGGGAAACCGACTCTATTTATACTTGAAAATAAACCATGGATTTGCGTTCGCGTGGCCTCTTTATTGGTCTGTGCACGACAATTTAAAAGGCCGGTAACGAACTTGTTTGCTACGACAGACGGATGGTTGTTGATGGTAAATGTTGGTTCTGCTGCGTTATAGAGGTCTAATGAATAGCATTCTTAAAGTATCATTTTGATGGTAATAATGTTGGATAAAAAGAAAATACTGTGCCGATGAATTCTGCCAACTGACAACGCAAAAAGAGTGAAAGGTGTTATAAGAGTGTAAAAAAAAAATGAAAATATGACATTTAAAAAGGTGCTCAGTTGCCCAAAAATGCCGAAATGCAAAAACAATATGAGGCGCATCTAAAACAAGTGGCTGATTATATTAGGCTGGTGATATAATGACACTGTTTTGTATCTGACAGAAATATTTGCTTTGGTTTTTCTGATGTTTGTGAATTAATGAACAGTAAATTCATTATATGTTAAGTTAGTGTGAAGAGTAAGGTATCATCACGTGATCATAAAGCCGAAACGCGTTAAATCTTGTTAGGAACTGAATAACTCTTCGTTTAGAACATTTTCGTATCTGGTTTTATGATCCCGGTTGTATATTTGATTTAGCTTGATAAATCACGGGTTTGTGAGCATCAATGCACACAAGTTGTATAATATTTCTTTCATATTACACACTATCTCCATACAAATACAGTATCAATGGATCAGAATCAATTAACCAATTCTGGAAGAGCATCGCCTATGGAAGATGTTTTTTTGGACCCTATCAATTCAATATCATCGCATACCAGTTCTGACTTATCGACCAAAATACAACCACAACTTTCTAGAGAGCAACTCAAAATACGCAGATTGTTACAAGCTAGTCAATGTTTTTTGAAAAAAGCTCATTCACAAGGTTCTTCAACCATGAAGTCGGAGGACTCGTTACTAAAGTATAACACACTGATAAAAGCCTCATTGAACTGTCTATTTGTCATAGTGGGACGATATAAATCCTCATTACCATCTTTCGACGAAACTCTAATTTACTATAAGATTTCACAAATATTATTCAACGAGACTGCAAGTCTTGACTTGGCTTCTGATTATTGTAACAAAGGTTTACACATCTGTACAAGAACCGATAGTTCATACAAACTCAAGGTTCAATTGCAGTTTCTGAATTTCCAAATACAATATTTGACTGATAAAAATAAATCCAAAAAATCAACTTTAAGTTATTTTAACTCACTAGTTAAAGACCTTAGAATTAAGAAAGATAACATTGAATTGAAAACCATTTTTGATTTTTTCAAATTCCAATATTTTGGAATGACTTATAATCCAGCCCAATGTTATCTGGTGTTGCAGTCTTTAGGTGAACAATTAGAAAGTACTATCAATGAGAATAATTTTGCTTTATATCAATTGATTGTGATCTATGAAATTCAACAACATTTGTTCAAAGGAAATGCAATTCCTCACATTCAAGCTAAGTTTAAAAAGTTGATTGAATCACAATTGAAGTACCCGGAATATAACGCCAAATTACCGAAACAGTTTAAATCAATCACGCTTTTTCTAGACTTACTCATATCTATTCAAGATGACGATTTCAATCATTCAAAGGTTAAAATCAATAACATTGATGCCTGGTTAAAAGAGTTGAAGAATTCAACTGATTGGAATTCTTCCTTTAAGTTTCAATTGAATATAAAAGTCAAATCTGACAGTAATTCTGATGAAGTTATTGATTTCCCCATTGATGTTAACTGGTTAACGTTAAAAGAATATACAATGATGTCGTATTTCTACTGTGGAGTTGCATACATTATCAAGGCTTGGGATGGCCAGAATAGAACAGACAGAGTTTTTAGACTGTCTAATAAGTATATTAAACAGGAATTAGTTTCTTTGAAAAGTGAAATGACCAGTCTTGAAATGGAATCTAAGCTATTAAGACTGAAATATCTACAAATAGTGATCATTGTTTATGAAATATTATCCAACTTCCAAAATGATAGATGGGATGTATTAACCAAAGCAGCATTCCCTCAATTGTTTGACTTCATTGCTGATTATGATGCTGGTAACTTTTCCTCTCAAGAATTGACAGTATATCATAAGCTTATTGCTAAAATTTACTATTTGTTTGCAATCCGCTACCAAAGATTAAATCAATTACAACTTGCTAAATACTACTATATGAAGATACGTAAATTTTATTCTTCGATAACAAATGAACTGAGTGAAGACGAATTTTTTAATGATGCAGTGTTGGTGACTTTCAAACAATTGGAAATGGGTATTGGAGGCTTAAAATTTGAATCTAAAGATTACCATAATCAATTATATTATCTAAGTTGTTTAAACTTGTCAATTTTAAATCTGAATGACTTATACAAGTTGAAACTACAGATAGTTAATGAATTTGATCCGCATTATAAAACATTCATGGATAAATACTCTCAAGCATTGAAATTGAAGAATGAATTATCCCTTGAATTGTCATCAACGGAATCGCTATATGAATCTGATCTTTTGTTACATAATACTTTGAAATGCTTAAATTTCATAAACGCAAACGAATCAATGTTAACCGCACCAAATATTAAAAGCGTTGTTAATCAAGATTATGACGTTCAATTTTCAGTCACTCCAAAGGAACTTGAAAAAATATCACAAATTTCCCCATTATTGAGTTCCATTATTTATTACATCAAGGGTAAAATTTACAGATCAACGAAATCAAACTCTGGTCCTGAATTCATTAACTCAAAAATCCAATTCTTTAATTTGAGTTATAAAGAATCTGTTAAATATATACCAAATTTCGATAAATCTCCAAATTTCATCGGATACTTATCAACTTTGGAAATTCAACGAATTTTCCAATATTATCCGAATTTATTTGAACAAGAACAACTAGTTTTGATCCGGAACAAATTATCAATTTTGGAAAAAGGTCTCTTGGCTGAAAATCCAGGCAGTGGTTCCAATACACCATTAGAATCATCTACTTTGAAAAGAAAGTTAACTCCAGAAACACTAGAACTGCATTCCTCAAAAAAGTCAAGTCCATTAAAGAAATCAAAGTTTTGATATAAGAAATCACTTTCTTAATAAATTACCTTCATAAATTATATATCTGAAAATATATGTTTGAGAAAATCAAATGTTTTACTAGGTTACTTTTGTAAACAACTCTTTTTATAATGTATAGATATAATAAAGTAGCGCTACAGGCAAAAAAATAACAAAGTCAAATAATGGTAATGATAAAATGGGGACAGAAAAACTTAAAAATCAAAATAAACTGGAAAATAAGGAACGTAATAATTAGCAGTGTTTTCTTATAAAAAAAAAGAAAGCACACACAAACGAAATCTAAGCGGATTCATCCTCTTTATCGTCGATAACGTCTTCACCTTCACTCTTTAAAGAGCCAGCCACTTTAACACGGTTACTCTTCTTTGGAACTCTTGCTAACCAATAGAAGAAGATACAGAAGAAGATGTTGATAAAGATATAACAAATCCAAATACCAAAGTTTCTCCATCTGTCATGGTAGTAAATCTTCATAGTACCCAAGAAAGTATCAGTATACCTCATAGAACAGAAGGTACATGAATCAGTAGCGTTTTCATCAGCTAAGTAACCACCAGCAAGTGAAATATATTCGTCCATGTATTCACCACAGGTTTGTCCATCTGGAGGTGGGAAAGAAACAAATTCACGTTCAGAACAAACAACTTCTGCTCTACCAACACCAGCAGCCAACATAGATGAAACCCAATAAGTCATAGGAGAAACTCTGTACATAAATACCCAGAAGTTGGTTGGTAAGTACAAAACACCACAGAAATTCAAGGACATAGTGAATAATAAAGAAGCCAAGTTAGCAGCGTTGTCCTCAACCTCGATACCGGCAATACAGGCTTGCCCTAAAGTAGAGGAGTAGATAAAGAAAGTGACAATCAATAGCCAAACAAGACCACCTCTTTCAGTAGTAGTGTCAGTGGCGGAAGTGTTTTTGTAGAAACCAATTGGGTAATACCAAGAGAAGAAAGCAATGGTACCACACAAGATGTTCCATGGAATTTCAGCTGTGATTTGAGCGAGTAAGAAGGCAACCCAATGGAAAGTTTTTGAAGGTCTTTCTCTAACTTCGTATAATGATCTTTGAGAGACATAGTTTGGTAACATTTGTTGGATCAAAGTTAAAAGCATAATGGAGAACATGAAAATAGATAACATTTGATTTTGTAAACCTTGTTGAGAAGTACCAGCATTGTAGAAAGAGAAACCATTGAAAATAGCAGAGACTAAAGATAAAACCATCTTGGACCAGATATAACTTGGAGTTCTGAAGTATTGTTGGAAAACTCTCTTTGTCACAATTAAATATTGTAAGTATAATGGGGTAGCAAATTCACGTTGATCACTCATACCTTCAGAAACCGGTAGTTGACCTAGTTCTTGTTCCATTTGTTTCAACTCATGTCTGATAGCCTTTCTTTCATCAGAATGTAGCCATAATTCATGATAATCAGCTTTAGCATGAGAACCTGGAGCAGCACCAATAACTTCCAACATCCATTCTGCAGGATTAGCTTGTGGTGGA